>JAOBAT010099602.1:0-11290 GCA_026413305.1 Hydrozoanthus tunicans
CTTACTTAGTGGTTTTATTACTGCTATTCTTCTTGACACTTGAATAAAGTTATTATTATTATTATTATTATTATTATTATTATTATTATTATTATTAAATGATTTTATTATTATAGCCATTGAACGCTTGATTAGCAGATCAACATAGTCTTCGGTTAAGACCATTCCTAACCGGTTACCGGTTTTTGTATTACATCAAGTGATGGTGTAGCAAAATCCTAAGATATAAAGAAAAGTTAAACTAAAATATTGTTCTGGGCCCGGTTCCTCAAAACCCCGATTAACTTTACCCAGGGTTAACTCCTAACAAAACCTACTGGTTGTCATGGTAATTAATCCTAGGGTAGCACTTTTCTGGTTTTGAGGAACCGGGTCCTGTTGTCTAGCTTGGAATAGAAGCAACAGCATTACTTGTGGGGGGAAAAAGATTGGAAATGATTGTGCAGGATTTGCAAATTGGAGACTGGTTCAATCCCGTCAAAAAACTTAACTTTACGTGAGATCCGGATTCATTACTCGTAATATAACATCAGGTGTTTTAAAAAACTTCAACTTTTTCTACTTAGCTTTTAGAGTTAAACCCGAAGTAACGCGCGCTTTGATTGGTTATAGTTGCGTTTGATATAACTGAATATAATTCACAGTATGACGTTACATTGCGCAAGAAAAACAGTTTATGGAGATATTTTTTTTGAAAAGGAATAAGACACCCTCGCTTGTGTTTCTAGATGTTCTAGCAACGACGCAGCAGCACTCGAAAGGAGAGAGAGAACTTGGGTCGCCTTGTTTTGCGTTTTCTTTTCTTGTCTAGAAACACAAACGAGGCTAGCGCTGTTTTATTCCCTTAGATTCCCTTAGTCACAATCCTTTAAATTTTAGTGGAAGATTCCAACAGGGTTCGAAACTTACCACGTCGGCTTGTCCAAGAAAACTGAAATGTAGTCGTGTACATTTCGATCATTTACGTGATCTTTAAGAACATTAAAAAACGTAGGCCCCCAGCGCTTATGCCGCTTCTCTCAGTGTTCTTGTCTGCTAAATGTTGTCGTAAGAAAACCCTGGCTTAAAAATGGACGAGACCCGCCTGTTGCGGACTGTCTGAGATCCTCTCTGCTGTTAAATTTGTTGCTATACCTGTAATACTATGGAAAAAACACTTGTTAATATACGTACGGAAATTATCCCTGTTAAATGTTATTTGATATATTATTTAAAATCATGCTTGGATAGCCAAAATGTGGGTGCCTTTTGGACTTGGACAAACAGAAGATATAAAGGGGTTGTACATTCTTTTTCCTTTGAAACTTCTCTAGAGCAGTTCCATTTTTCTTCTTGTTTCAAATGTAAGTTTTTCTCCGTTCTGAAAGGTCCAACAAAGAAGAGAAGAATATTTCCACGTTATTTGAAGCGGGACAAACCAAACCTCTTGCTGGTGCCAAAAGGTGAGCGAAATCCATTATTTAATCACATTGCCGTTTTGGATCTCCTATGTGCGATTTTTCATCCAAGGTACGTTACATTACAACATTTGTCTGTTCTATGCACTTCACTTGCTCTTACTCCCCAAGCAGCTAATAGATTCATTAGCTCCACCCATTCTTTGTTGTAGATACCTGATTCTAGATGAATGTCTTCGCAAAGTCAACTCACAGGAGTTTGTGTTTCGTTTTATAGATGACATTCTTCCGACTGTTCTGGCACTCTTTATTCAAGATGGCCACCAGACACTACCTAGTCCAGAAGAAGTTCTAATCTGTACTGCGGAAACCTCGGCTGAAGAAGTAAGTTTCTCTCCAGCAATACAGGGGAGTCAGGGGAAACAGTCTTCTTACGTTGGTAAAACACATCAAACGTTGTGGGTCTCTATTAAGCCACGAATCACAGAAGACAATTACTAAGTAATTGCTAGTTTGCAGTAAGAGATCTACCAAAGTCTTTTTAAAAATGTAAAAGAATTACGGAGTTGGCTCATTGTATATGCAAGTCTTGTGATTCGGGTAGTTTTCATCATGTACTGCTACCTTTTTTCCATTTTCTTTTCTTGTTTATGTGCATCTTCTTGGCAATGGTTTGGCACTCTTGCCCTCTTCACTATCTCACGAGGGCCGGTGCGTCACACGCGTTCATTGTACATGCACAATTTGTAGACAAAACTTAAATGTATTGGAGCAAGCCTTGTTATTTTTTTAAGAAAAAAAAATAGCCGAAAAAAGGATCTTAAGAGGATATACATCGTTTCTTGTTATAACAGATTGAGTTATTATGGCGTCGTGCTTTGGGTGACCAAGAACGGAGACTGTTTTGTCTAGTGAATGCTGACCTTGTAGATTACAGCGTCAGTCAGCAAGCGACCGATATGCTGAATCTGCTGATCCAAGAGCTCGGTTCTCAACGTAACGAAGGTTTGTTGGGAGTATTTGATAAGAGTTTGATCTATTTTGGAACTTGTGACATACAATATTGAAATCTTAGTATCTGAGTAGAAGAATATAAACTCACGCAGTAATTAAAGACCGTTTCGTGATAATTAAATATGATTGTGTTTCAACGTTGCCATGGAGCAGTTTTCACTAAAATTGCTTTTAAAACTAACAACCACCTTCTTGGAATGTACGTTTGTATGTAGTCATAAAATGCTCAAAGTAACTTTCAGAAGTTAATTTCGTTGTTGGTTTTAGCTTTCACAAGGTGAAACTACTAGCAGGGTTCGTCCGGGTCCTTAAAAACCTTAAAAGTCCTTAATTTTCACTTTCCAAAATTTGAGGCCTCAAAAGTCCTTAAATTTTACAAAAATCAGTCATGGTCCTTAAAAAGTCCTTAACATTTTGCTTTTTCTTTGTTATGATTACTCGATAAATCTCCACAATACCCGGAAATACATTTTCCAAGAATCTTGGCTCGAAAGGGCCGAGTTTACTGGATGGCTTGAAGCAGTACCTGGAGATCCGTACAGCGTTTCGTGCAGTCTTTACCTCAATATCGTAAAAAGTCATGTTTTTGGTCAGTTCTATTGGTTGATGTCCCATGGCTTAGGTCCTCAAAAACCAATAATCTTACCTTAAAAAGTCCTAAAAAGTTCCTTAAATTTTGCTTTGAGAAAAGCGGACGAACCCTGTACTAGAAACTGCTTAAATTCTTCTTTAAAGGTATCGTTTATAATTGGAAAATACAAAGTGTTTTTGGTTTTTCCAAAGATTGCTGTCTAGTGGTCATTTGCAGCAGCGAGAACGAGGATCGTGCCCATATTGTAGCAGCACTGGACCAATATCGCATTCCATCCGTGCCACATTGTCCTGCTGTCAGCGAAATCAAGGATTACCTGAAGGGTCAATTCCAACAAACAGCTTGTCCAAAACATGGCGATTTTTACGGGAGGAATCTTCCTTGGACCCCAGCTTCAGAAGTTGATAAAGAAAGGTTGTCGAATGTCCTTAAACTATATTAACCCTTGTAGCTAACCTGACCCTTGTATTTTCTACAATGGATTATAAATAAACCAGTAAAGTCTGGTCAAAAACTATACCGCTGCAAGTGTGGCAATAAGTCGAACCTAACTCCTGTTGTGTATCGTAAAGACCTTTTATTTGATCATGATTTTCACATGTTTTGAATGATTTTTTCTCTTATGAAGATCCTAAATTAACAATCTTGTTCACAACTATCGAATTCTAAGTTATTCTGGAGAAAGAAAAAACGTTACTTTCTTGAAATTGATTTTAGAGTATCTGTGAGGTTTGTGGTTTCCAATCGATCGGGATGTGGGAAGAGTCTTGTTGTACGGAGAATGAGTCAACAGTTGGAGCGTTTTCTAAACAATGACATTGTGAGCCGACAACTGAAGGCACTGGGCAAAGATGAGCCCCTGTGTGTTACTGTCCCTATCCACGGCAAGGCGGTCGACGAATCAGCAGTGGTTGAATCTCTCATTCCTCACTCCCTCCTTCCAAACCTTCCACTATCCAGGATCTTCCATCTGGATGTTTCACCATCGGTAAGTTACCTAAAAATTAGCTATGTTTTAAACATTTTTTAAACATTTTTTTTCCTTTTACACACTTGTTCATTAGTAAGTACATTATTCATGAGCTGGTCGCTGATGAAGCTAAGTGAAAACGGTTGCTTAGATTTCTTTTTTTTGAAATTAGGTCAGATTGTTGGTTTCGTCGTGGCGCAGTGACTGAGCAGTTAGCATGTTCAACTCATAATCCTAGCGTCGTGTTGTGTCCTTGAGCAAAACACTTTACCTGACTTTGTTCCAGTCGACTCAGCTGTATAAGTGAGTACCAGTTTTGCAGGGGGCTAACCTGCGACAGACTAGTGTCCTGTCCAGGGGGAGTCAAAGACTCTTATCCGCATAGCACTACAGAAACTGGCGCTATGAGCCACCTTGGCACGAGAAAGGATTTATCTTATTTTAGTTGATTTCTAAACTGAAATACCTTGTGCCAAACTAAAATGTTGGGTTTCAGTTCAGTAACCTGGAAATCCGCTGTCTTTCCATCAAGCTCTCTGCCAACACTTATCCGAAGTTGCTTGTCGTAATTAGTTCAGTAATACGCCATTTTCGTACTGATATATTAGTTTTTCCTTTGTTTCTTAAGGTAACTAATGGCCTCGATTCCTTCCTGTTTAATTTGTTAATCTTGGGAATGCTGACGGATGCAAGAGGTCGAGTGTGGCGAAGGCGACCTAGTGATTTGTACGTCGTAGAATTGACGACTGTCAATCGTGTAAACGAACCACACCAAGCTAGCGCTAGGAATCTTCAAGCAGCTGCCAGCAGTGGGGGTGCTGGGGTGAGTTAAAAACTGCAAGGCCTTTGATTACCCAGGAATCTCTTGGTTAGATTTACAAGATTACCCCCAATGCTGATTAATGGTTGACATATCAGGGAAATAAGTTATAAACAAATCACTGATAAATTTCTATACGAATGTCACCAACAAGAGGAAACGAATATATAAAAAACTGTATAAGGCAATATAAGTGACATCCGTTAACGGAAATGTCATTGAGAGGAAGGCTGGACAAAGTTGGCTTCTTCTTCCGTAGCTGGTAGTTCATTTTCTTTTTGGATTTGTAAAGTTGAAAGTTATACTTTTTCGAGTTTGTTTCCGTTAGCAACGCACCTCGGAAAAATTCAAAAGCGTTCTTGATTATGGTTTTCACTTCTTAGGCTAATCGTCACCCAAAGCAGAGAGTGGCTCAGAGTGTGGCTTTCTACCAGTACTTCCCAGTAATCAACTGCAGCACTCCGAGAGAGACCTTTGCCCAGATGCAAGGTCAACCAGACCGAGGTATGCCAGTATATTTTATGGTGCAACCGCTCCATGAATAGATTTTTTCAGCAATGGCATCAGATGGTGAACTTTAGGCTTCAAGTGTGTGTCTTTTGCAAATCATTTTAACGCCTTATACTTCATTTACGTACTTATTGTTTTTAGAAATAAAAGGTCTCAATCCGCTGTTTGATGATGGTGAGTTTCGCACTACAAACATACAGCGTGCCTTCCAGTACCTTAAACTATGGGCAGCAGACCAGAGCCTGGACCGCTTTGATTTTGTTCCAGGACAAGTGCTGGGAGATCACAGCGAGTGCTTGGAAATGCTGATAAGGTATGACTTCGTTTTTTACCTCATTAACAGTGAGTATTGAGTAACATCGTCACCTCGTCATGGCAGATATCAGGAGAGTACTGGAAAATTGCTTCACAATGGACGCTTATTTACCTTGAGTGGACTGAATAGAAAACGACAATTTTGGCGCGATTTTATTATTTAAGCAGTACGATCACGACAGACGTGCCAGAGGAAAAAGGGCGCAAAAACTAATTCTAAAGAGCCCGAATGAAAACAAGCACTACCGCCGTAAGACATGCCCATCTAATGACATTATATTTCCGGTTGGCCTCCATGGCAACACTGATACCTGGTACATAAGCTCTTCATTAACCTTTTTTAGCGTCTGCGCTCAAAGTTCCAAAAAAAAATTGCTCTGATTTGAGACATTTCTGTTAAATGAGAAAAGATCTAATTGCTCATTTTGTGTTGTACCGATTTTTGTACACAGGCATTGTGGAATTCCTGACCCATCCTGGGCGGAACTGAAGCATTTTGTGAATTTTCTCAACTCACAACTACGAGCATGCGAGGAAAGCATTTTTTGTGACATGAACCTTGTCGGGGACACTCTTGAGGGATTCAGAACGTTTGTTGTACAGTTTATGATTCTCATGTCGCGGGTAAGCCGTGTTAGACCGTACTTTTTGTGGTTTGGGCGCTGGGCTAAAGTCTTGATATTAGTAGTTACTAAGGACTGTTGCAAGGTTTTGTTTGTACGCAGTAAAAGTGCAGTTCAGATGCCTATTACAACTACGCGCCCGGATAAAGGGTTGCTAAACCCCAAACAAGGAAGTTTTGGAAATGCGTTAAATCTTTCTCTTGTTCAGATGTTATATTTCTAGTAATGAAACCGTACCTTACGTAAAGTTAAGTTTTATCACGTGATTGAATCAGTCTCAAATTTGCGAATCCTGCACAATATTTTCCAATATTTTTTTTCCCACAAGTAATGCCGATTAGTACTAACCCAGGGTTAATTACCTTGACAACCAAAAGGTTTTGTTAAGAGTTAACCCTGAACCCTGAGTTAAGTTAATCGGGGTTCGAGGAACCGGGCCCAGGACAATATTTTAGTTTAACTTTTCTTTATATCTTAGGATTTTTCTACACCATCACTTGACGAGTCCCGTGTTATGTACACTGGGGTGGGTGAAGAAGACGAGGAAAACGAAATTGAGCAGTATCAGTTGAGGCGGAGATGGGAGACGAGGTAAGATTTACTTTGCATGAGAATCAGGTCGTTCTCTAGTGGAAGGGGAAAATATAAACATACATTTTTTGGCTCCGGCCTCTAATAGTCGTACGGAGCCACAATGTCATCGAGTTCTTAAGAGTTATTTATAACTATAGGAGTAAGTCCTAACACAGGAAGCCCAATTAACTCATATGTTAAACTTTACAACCAACAAAATAGACCTTCTATGGACTGTACTTTTTTCACCTTTCATTGCATTAATTGGTTTACATATGATGCCATTTCTTTTTAATAACGAATCCGATATATTTTAGTGGCTGCTGACCAGCATCCACTGTGTCAAAAACAGAACGGAGTCCTTTCGTTGGGTTTACTATTGTACTTGTGAATACTTCGTATACTGGCAGGCGAAACTTTAGTTTCATTATTTTTCAAGAACTCTATTTTCTATTCTGCAAATTGTTTGACGTTGAAATGAGTTGATTGCATTACCTCCCCTAATATAAGAAATTTCGTTTGTGTCTCCTTTTTTTGGGAAGGGGCGGGGGGTATAATTCTTTGCATTGAACGTAACTAAAATAAATCCTTCTTTTTTGGTTCTCCAATATTACATTACTTGCAGTCATAAGAGCATGAAAAATTCAAATTTTTATGTGAATTTAAATCGATCAGTTTATTTTAATCAATGATCCTTCTTCTCCCATCAGTTCTCACCCGTACATCTTCTTTAACCGCGATCACATCACGATGACCTTCTTGGGTTTTCACATCGATCGAAATGGAAACTTGATTGATCCTGAGAGAAGATTGATCCTCCAACAAGGCCTCATGACCAAACATCTCAGGACTGGACTGCATGTACAACGGGTCGATTTTGATACTAATTACGAGAAGTGGAGCAAGTAAGTTAATCCTGTAGTGGCATTGTTCCCTAACCCGTGTTCTCACACGGTTTTCCGGGTACTAAACTTCGGGGCTAACAGATTTGCTGCGTTGTGATAAGGCTGTAAGTCAGTGTGTGCAACTCGTAAACGTAAGGCCGTCAAATCGAACCGACCCCGAACAACTGTGTTGCCCTTGAACTGTAAGATGAGTCAAGATGTCATAATTTCGTCTACAGACAGCAAGACTCTCATCGGATTAAAAATACTGAAAGTGACAAAAAATTACAAAAAGCCCCAGCTGCAACTCGAAAGCATTTTCTTTTTTTATTATTATTGGGTTAATTTGGCTTGTGAACTATGAATAACAATGATTTGGCAGGCTAGATAGGGACACCAAGACTTCCAGTCCTGAGATCTTCGAGTCGACTCTTTGCCCTGTCGAGGGTCTGGAGAAAGTCGATGTTAGTCTTTGCTATGATACGTGAAGCATGGGCTAGGATTATTGTGATCAGTGATAAAGTTTGGGTGTCAGCTTAGATTTGTGGTGGAGTATTTTTGTGATACAATTTTGTCCTCTCGGTCCTCCTTTTGATAATGCTTGAGTCTACTGATGTAAATTTTCACAGGAGTGATCGAATTGAGAAGCTGTGTGCAGTGATGGGTGTTGAATGGCCCTGCGATCCCGATGACACCTATGAACTGACAACAGACAACATGAAGAAAATTCTGGCCATTCACATGCGCTTCAGGTGTGTTAGCATAACAAATTGATTACTACCTCAGTATTTTGCACAGTTTGGCGCGTTACTCCTGCTGTCAACCTTTAAATTGATACGAAAATCCGGACCTAAAACTGTTGTTCAAGTTTGAAAATAGTTAAGTTAAAGAAGCAATTCCATTCTATAAAGAACGTACAAATTTCAAGACTCCAAATGTTTTTCTGAGTCACTCGGCGCAACAAAAATGTGGAGAAAAAATCCAAACCTCTTGCAAACAATATACCACCTTTACAAACAAACTGTCAAGTTGACACTTATCTTTTTTATAGCTTTGGCTCTAGTTTGCGATTTTATCTTTTAACATTCAACTTATATATTTAATTTGTACTCAAATCTTTTTATAGTTTTAGTCCTCAGTTCCACATCGTTATGCAGTTTTGTAGGCATTTCTCTCGTGAATGGCCGACTGGAAAGCTGGGTGTGGTTACACGTTTTAGACTTTAACCACTCCAGTGAAAATTTTAAAAATTTTTACGCGTGGTTGCGACTCTTCACTGTTTAAAGTTGGTTTGTAGTTGCAACGAAAAGTTTGAAAACTGGATTCTATGAACGCTTTTTGTAGACCAGGTGCAGCTGAATGCTTACATTCATGATCATAACTTGCGTTCTAGATGTGGCATCCCTGTGGTTATTATGGGTGAGACTGGTTGTGGAAAGACTCGCCTCATCCGCTACATGTGTGGCTTACAGTCAGGCCCAGGTGGACCCCGCAACATGCTGTTAATGAAGGTGAACTTAATATTAGTCAAGCTGCCGTACTGAGTTGTCAAAATAACACCAACAATAAAGTGAATGTTTTTGAAAATTTTGCTTTACACAAGTTCGTTTAGTTCGTTTTCGTTTGAGTTCATTTAGTCGATCGGCAACAACTCGACATTGCTGAAGATTCTTAGATTTCCCATAGTTTTGTTCTCTTTTGAAGTAAAATGGTTTAGTTATTTCAAGGAACTCCTGCAAATTGAAGGAAAATCAATAAGTCGTCACATTTTGTTTGATTTTCCAGATAGATTACTCTATGTGTACATTATGTTGTAGTGTATTTGAATAATGTGTTCTTGAGCGAGGTTAAAATGTTTCAAAATCTATGTCGAGAAATTCCTTGAAAGTAACTTGCAAAAAGTCTCGAAAACTCTTTGCGTATTCATGTTAACTCAGAAAAGATAGAAAACCTTAATCTGCTGTCTCTGACAAGGAACATATGTTGATTATTTAAGTTTTAAGAAGAGAAAGCGTGAAAATAGTATCCCGAAGATTAATTGCCAAGGGTCCAAACACGTTTATGCGCTCTGATAATTACGTCGGCGAGTTAGCCAAATTAGTGATTAAAAACTTGTTTAACAATTATTCCACAAACGCGCGTTGGATATGATGCGAAATAGCCAACTCGGCGCTTCGTTCGTTCCTTGTCGACATCTATCACCTCATATCCAACGCTTGTTCGTGGATTAATTGTTTTATTAATAACAAGAAACTGGATACATGAATCAAACATTCTGCTGAAAATATTCGCCTTTGCTGTTCAAAATGTTTTGAGTAAACGCTTTAAAAATTCAGCTTACAGCAGTACTCACTGTAAAACAGTTTCATGCCATATTTTCTGTGGCACGTTTAGTGTTGCTAGGAATGGAGTCTTGAAAGGGGTTTTTCTATTCCACCGCTCGAAACCTCGACAAATCTTGAGTTTCCGCCATGGTTTTGATTTTTTTCAGGCAAGAAAAATAAAAAAATATGGCTCTGATTTTGATTTTCTATGGCTATTTTTCATACATGGTCAAAAGCATGTACATGAAATAATAGTAAGTAGGGAACCAATCGAATCGCTTAAAATTCAACATCGAGTTGTTTGATTTTAATAATAAAGGTTATACAAAATAGAAGAGATAAAGCTTTGTGTACATAGTCTATGTGTAGCCGGTTAGTTAGCGTTATTGATCGTAATAACAGTTTGTTATTTGAAGTCTGTGTGTAAAATGTACGTTTAAATCTTGTTAAGGGTAACAACAGTTTTTCTATTGATTTATTCTTCTCCGCGTCAGGTTCACGGTGGAACAACCTATGAAGATATTGAAAAGAAAGTTACACAAGCTGAAGTGATGGCTGCAACAAATCAGGAGTTCAACATCGACACAGTGTTGTTTTTTGACGAGGCAAACACCACGGAGGCGTTGGGTATGATTAAGGAAGTAATGGTGGACCGCAGGATCAACGGGCGACCTGTGGGATGTGGACTGCCGAGACTGCAATTCATTGCTGCGTGTAACCCGTATAGAAGGTAGCTGTTGGCTTGTATTAATATATGTATACATACGGGCCCTGCTAGAACAAGATACCGTAGAACTCAGTGCAGTTATAGTTGTGTGTAGCCCATATAGAAGGTAGCTATCGGTTTGTATTAATATATCTATGGGTCCTGCTAGAACAAGATATTGTAGAACTCAGTGGAGTTATAGTTGTGTATAGCCCATACAGAAGGTAGCTATCGGTTTGTATTACTAGATCTATACAGTTGTTCTATGGGCCCTGCTAGAACAAGATACCATAGGATTCAGTGGAGTTATAGTTGTGTTTAGCCCATATAGAAGGTAGCTATCGACCTATATTGATATATCTATGGGCCCTGCTAGAACAAGATACCATAGGATTCAGTGGAGTTATAGTTGTGTTTAGCCCATATAGAAGGTAGCTATCGACCTATATTGATATATCTATGGGCCCTGCTAGAACAAGATACCATAGGATTCAGTGGAGTTATAGTTGTGTTTAGCCCATATAGAAGGTAGCTATCGACCTATATTGATATATCTATGGGC
>JAOBAT010099613.1:908-16131 GCA_026413305.1 Hydrozoanthus tunicans
GGTGTCCAATCATAGTACCCTTTCATCCCAAGGGGTGTCCAATCATATTACCCTTTCATCCCAAGGGGTGTCCAATCTCACTACCCTTTCATCCCAAGGGGTGTCCAATCATATTACTCTTTCATCCCAAGGGGTGTCCAATCATATTACTCTTTCATCCCCAGGGGTGTCCAATCATAGTACCCTTTCATCCCCAGGGGTGTCCAATCATACTACTCTTTCACCCCCAGGGGTTTCCGATCATACTACCCTTTCACCCCCAGGGGTGTCCAATCATAGTACCCTTTCATCCCGAGGGGTGTCCAATCATAGTACCCTTTCACCCCCAGGGGTGTCCAATCATAGTACCCTTTCATCTCCAGGGGTGTCCAATCTCACTATCCTTTCATCCCAAGGGGTGTCCAATCATATTACTCTTTCATCCCCAGGGGTGTCCAATCATAGTACCCTTTCATCCCAAGGGGTGTCCAATCATATTACCCTTTCATCCCAAGGGGTGTCCAATCATACTACCCTTTCATCCCAAGGGGTGTCCAATCATACTACCCTTTCATCCCCAGGGGTGGTCCAATTATAGTACCCTTTCATCCCCAGGGGTGTCGAATCATAGTACTCTTTCACCCCCAGGGGTTTCCGATCATAGTACCCTTTCACCCCAAGGGGTGTCCATTGACGGTGCCCTTTCTCTCCAAGAGATGCCAAATGATGGTGTCATTTCACCCCAAGGGGTCTCCATTGATGGTAGCCTTTCACCATTAGTGGTACCAAATGATAGTGTCCTTCCACCCCAGGGGTGCCCAAAGCTTGTGCCTCTTCCACCTAAAGGTGCCCTATGATAGTGCCCATTCACCCTTAGGGAAACCCAATTTTGGTGCCTTTTCATTCTTAGGGGGGCCAAATGGTGGTGCCCTTTCAATGTTCTTTTCACCCCTAGGGGTGCCCAATGATGGTGCCCTTTCACTTCTAAAGGTGCCCAACTATGGTGCACTTTCACCTGTAGGTATGCCCAATTATGATACCCTCTCAATGCCATTCACCTCTAGGGGTACCTAGTGGTGGCACCCTTTCACTTCTAGAGGTGTCCAATGATAGTTCCCTTTTACAAAGCTCTATGAAATAATTATTAATGACCATTTTTAATGGTTTTGTTTACTAATGATGAAATGCATTAACTGTGAAGAATGATGTTGCACTTCACCTCATAGTATTCGTAAAATAGGGAAAATGGAAAGCTGTTTTTTTTCTACAGGGAGACAAGAAAGGAATTTTAACCTTACAAGATCTGAAAAACTATAAAGCAATTGTGCGGGAATCTTTGAACTCCACATATCATGGTAAGTGACTGAAGATTTAAGCAGCCTTAAACAGTGATAAGCTTAAGAAATAATTTCAGTTGCCTAGAACATTATATAGCAAATTAAATGGGTTGTGTTAGGTAGCTAGTAAGTTTATTGCTTTGTAAGTTGAACTGCAGACCAAGCTTTTGTGTAGTATAATTTTGTCAAGACTTAACTTACCTGGTGTGCTTTATTTTGCGCTTTTTTATTGAATGTAATGTGTTGTATTTTTGTCATTGTAGGTTACCAAATCATTGCTACCCCTCCCCCCACGGGCGGTGCTGTTCTTGTGTCTATTCTCAACATCTTAGAAGGCTTTAACTTCACAAAGGAAGATTTACCCAAGAACGAGACCTATCAATACCTTGTGGAGGTTCGTAGTTTTTCTATATTTAATGGTTTGAGTCATGCTCTGTGTACAAGAAGCTTGTGCCAGAATACTGGCACTAGAGACCGGGTTCAACCCAGAATGCTTAGTGGACCTCGGCTTATATATTTCAGTCACCATATTTGACCTAATTTTTGAACGCATTGTCAGTTCAGCTATTAACCTGTTGGCAGATTATGAAGCTAACACTATTTTTCTAACCTTTACTGTAAAAGGTAGAAAAAATTGTAAAACCACGAAAATTGAATAAAAATCATTGAGGAGATTAATTTGGGTTCCTGGCAAATATGGAGTAATTATGGAGAGAAGCTCGAGTTCTTCGCTTGCATTGTACCTGATATATAAAGTGAAACGATCCTTATAGTTAATTAAATCAGATATTTCGTCTACATTGTATTACGTAGTATCACAGTATTGTACTTTACAAGAGATATGTTGAGCTATTAGCAACTCTCTCTTTTCTCTCTAACCCCTCGGCGTATTGAGTCTTTTGTTATATAGGTATATGAGTGTACGCCTCTCTTAGATTTCTTACGAAATTACATCCGGGATACGGATGACATATGATACTTTCCATATATAGCCTCACCAGTGAAGATATGGCTGACTTCGTTTCTTTTTTTCTCCCGCCCATTTCGGTGCAAACTAACACTCATATTATTCTATATAATATAAAGAAAGCTACACGTTGGCATGAGCATATGAAGTTTATCTTTCATGGAAAAAAGATTTCACGACTGAGCTACTAAATGTAAAGAATAAAACTTAGCAACACTTATTTCTTGAAACGCCAGATCCTGAAACATTGCACAATTGTTCTGAGTTCGGTGTGTAATCAGATGCACGTCATCCGGAATACCTTTCCTGATATGCGCCTGCAGTCTAAGATTTTGGCCAGCGGAAGGAGTTAATCAAGATGGTGGCCAATTTAGCAATATTCAAGCTTTTTTTAAAAAAATCGCGTTTTATTCGATTCGCAAAATTGTGTTTTCATTCCATATAATTCTCCCAAGAAGTCAGCCAGATTCGTTTAGTGGCACTTTTAGCATATTTTAATACCTGACAAACACATTATATAAAATGCGATTACATATAATATTCTTTATTAAAATTGCATTTAATTTAAAATCCCTTCGTTTAAAGAAGAGTGCTCAATAGAACCCACGTCATAAATATAACATGATTATTTTACAAAAGATAATTTGAATCAAAGTACACATTAAAGAATCATCTCTTTTGTTACCAGGCCTTCAAGTATGCGTTTGCCCAGCGAAGCCAACTTGGAGATCCGAACTTTGTAAACCTCACCAGTTTATTAAGGGTCATGACAAGGTCAGTTCAGTTCGATTTCTGACACTAATAGATTGATATAGGAAAACTCGATTATTCCCAGTTATTTTCGTCATATTTGTTTATTTAGATGATCTTAACTTGCATTAGATTGGGCACCTGATTATTCACAAGCCACTTGCAACTGCTAATACTATTAGGTCAAATCCAAGTACTCGTCACATTTTCAGGACTAGTTCTTGAGCTATGACTATTAGTATCAATCGCATAAGAAAACCCAGAAGGGTCGTGGGGCACTGCAACATTAGTAGAGAGTATCAGCATTTTGGAGAGATTGCTTAACGGTCATGCCTATCTAATGCTTCCTCGGTCCAAGACCTCTTTGGCTGGCTGGGTGGCTGTCAATATGGTTATACATTAAATGATGTTGTTAAACATGTAGTACATAGCCAACCTGTAAACATGCATGCGACAAAAAAGTGCATTCTTTTGAAGAGAATTGAGTTTGCAGTGTGGAGTTTTTGTGAAAAAGCTAGTAGAGTACCAGGTAGGTCCAAACAATGTTGTACGTTGATTTAGTTGTTAACTAGTGCAAGTGTTCTTCTAAGATGACAACTGATGTAATTAAGTCGTTTGCCTGATGAGGTCAACTCTGTTAATTGTAAATTAGTATTGATTTGAAATGAGCATTCTGAACCTCCTGTCAGTGTCTGATCGACTGTGCGTTTCAAATCAATACTTCACGAACGAACGAACAGCCACAGATACAGATCAGTTGTGAAGAGCAACAACAAGAAAGACCTTGTGTTATTCTTATACACTGATGTTACTTTCGTGTATAATTGAAGTAAAACCATAAATGAATGACAATTGTTTAGCCTTTTACCTAAAATTATTTGAAATGTTGTTATACGTTCGAGGTTGTTGATTTTCAATAACAGCTGCTGATAAGTCGCCCATCGAGGCAACAAAAACAAGTCAATCGCCTAGTGAAGCTTTTTCTTTTAAGCTCTTCAAAAGTGAATGTTCTTCCTCTTGATACGTCAATAAGGCACTGGATAATTACTCTCACTAACAATTTAATTGACGTTTAACAAAGAACCGAGTTACATCTACAAAACAGATGAAAGTAGATAATTTTAGCTCAGAGCACGTACCGTTCAATTAGAAACTTCTACATAGTACAGTATTGTAAGAAATTCATTGCTGAGACTGAAAAATAGCAGTGGCCCTTACCTCGGGGTAAAGTTTGTGAAGCTATAAATAAGGGTGCGTTCGTTTGAGCCTGTTCCGGAACAGGCACACATGGATTAAAAATTTTGTCCCATTCGTGTGGCAGTTTTTCCTTCGAAGTTTTGAATTACCTTGACAATCTGGAAGAAATTTCAAAATTTTATTTTTAATCCGGAATAGTCGGAACAGGCCCAAATAAACAGGCCTTAAAACAAGGAATTGTGTAAATTCAACACCCTTCAACCTTTCAACAGTAAAGAGGAAGCAGCCAAAATAAGAGCAGTAATTCACAGTGACAAGACTTACAGCAATGCCAGCCACTATGGGCCTTTTTTCGACCAAGAGCCAACTTGGGGTACGACTCACGTGTCGGTCCAGGGTCCAGACGGGGAGGTGGTGTCAGCCACAAGGTTGGTTATTGTCTTTTACTTCAATAACGTACCAAGCTAGGATTCTGGGTACAGTTATTAAAGTGGGTTAACGAATTCACTTACCATTTCCTTTCCTTCTGATATAGCTCTTTATAGCGTGGTAGAGAGATAAGTCACCAGCCTTGTTTACTTTTTAAGGTTTTATTAGAGTGTCAGTATTGGTGTTCACTTCTGCGGGTTCCATGAGAGTGTCCCCGTTTGTGTTGATTACTACAGGCTCCGCGAGAGTGTCGCAGTTTGTCTTGTTTACAAGAGCTTCCATGAGAATTTCCCCGTTTGTTTTGATTGCTATAGGTTCCATGAGAGTATTTCCGTTTGTCTTGACAACTACAGCTTTCCCGGGTGTCCCCGTTTGTCTGATTACTACAGAACCCCTACGAAGTCCCCATTTGTCTTGATTACAAGAGGTTTCATGAGAGTGCTTCTGTTTGTCTTGATTACAAGAGGTCCCACTAGAGCATCCCCATTTTTCTTGATTACAACAGGTTCCACTAATGTCCCTGTTTGTCTTGACTACTACAGGTTCCATTAGAGTGTCCCCATTTTTCTTAATTACCAGAAGCTCCGCGAGAGTGTCTCCATTTTGTCATAAGTACTAAAGTTTCCATGAAAGCGTCACCGTTTGTTACAATTACTAGATGTTCCATGAGTGTCCCCATTTTGATGAAAACCAGAGAATCTATGAGATTGTCCCTATGCATTCGTCATGAGTACCAGAGGTTCCACGAGAGTATCCCCGTCTGTTATAATTATCAGGTTGTCCATGGGAGTTTCCCCGTGCATTTGTTATGATCATGAGTAACAAAGGTTCCATGAGAGTTTACCCCATTTCATGAGTACCAGAGGTTCCATGAGAGTGTCTCCGTGTGTTATAATTACCAGGTGTTCCATAACACTACCCCGTTTGTCATTATTACCAAAAGTTCTACAGGCAGCAAACCTTCGTTCTAATATTCTTATAATTGCGTTTTTTTTCAGTTCAGTGAACTTTTTCTTTGGTTCTATGGTTATGACCAAGTCAGGAATTATTTTGAATGATGGAATGGATGACTTCTCCACTCCTAATTATTCTAATATTTACGGAGTCAAACCTTCCAAGGTGAGGCCATGTACGAATAACCTGAGTCCACAACGGAAGGAACGTTTTAGAACTTTCCCAAACCTTACGAATTTCCTGATGAACCAATGAAATTCCATGGATCGTTCAATGGAGTGTCCTTTTTCTAGCACATAATAATTATGATCTTTGAGGGTGTTCGATTTTCTGTTGTTTTGTCTTTTACCATTTTGCCGTAAGTAATAGTTGAAATTGATAAACATACTGAAGTCATACTGAACAATACTGACTAAAAATCTAGGCATTTGAAGTTTTCATGACCTATTTTGATTTTGAGTCTAAAAAACTTTCTTTTAAGTATTGTTAGTTTTACGGCAGTGGCCGAGCGGTTAGAATGTTTGACTCACTGTTAGCTTGTTTGACTCGTCATTAGCTTGTTTGACTTGACTATGGTCGAGAGCCCCAACCAAATCGCTGTAATACGCCCTTAACTAAGACAGTCTATCCGATATGTTTCAGTAGGCTTAGCTGGAGAGATGATCAACAGATTCTGCTCTTCAAGCCTTGTATAATTGTAAACAGGTTTACGTTATTTTGCGTCCCAAACTTTAGTTTAGAAATAGAAATGTTAAATGAGATGAATAATCCATATTTTCACCTAAAATTGCCTTGAAATGATTTCCATAATGTTGAAAAATCTCACCAATGATGTAAATCAGAGTTAGAATTGCCGTCACAAGGGTACGCATTGTAAAAACACACACATAGCGGGAATAGGCCTTTTTGTTTTACCGCTGGACCAAAAGGTGCTTTCTTAGTAATCTAACATAAAAGGCCACCACACGTTCAAGTTTCATTCATAGCAGTGCTAATGGATAACGTGAAATAGCTGGAGATTATGCAAGGAACTCCGAGCCACGTACAACTACGGAGAGTTTTGAACTAGGTGGTACAAATTTTCTCCACCTGAGCTGTTTCAGACCTGAAACTCTGTAGTGTTCTTGACTTTTGTTCAACACAGTTTTCTTTAACACTTTTCATCTTCATGTTACGTCAGGCAAACTTCATTCAGCCGGGCAAGAGGCCACAGTCCTCCATAACTCCTGTCATTGTCTTACACAAACAGGTAAGGTTCGAATGTACACAGCTTACACACTAAAATCCGGCAATGTCACTGCCTTTTATGCCTGGTAATCCCTTTTCTTCATTTCTTCATCTCCATCGTGACACTACACGTGATGATGGATAAGGGGGTCCCTATAGGCACCAACTCGGACCACATCACTTGATTCCCATAGACCTTTTTATTTGGGGAAATTCTGGCTTGTTTTGAGAAAGTGCAAAGTTTTACCACCAGTCAAAAGGGAAAGGATTGCGTTTGTGATATTGTATGACTAAACATAGTTGTTCTGTGTGAAGATGTTACCGAGACCCAGCTAGAAAATGAAATAAATTTACGATATTAACTTTCAGGATCGTTGTGGGTTTCGCCTGGCCATTGGCGCATCAGGGGGGACGCGCATCATTACAGGTGTGGCCCAGGCGCTGTTGAACAGATTCTCGTTTGGGATGAGTTTGTCTAATGCAATCGAAAGAGCTCGCCTTCATCACCAATTACTACCCAACCGTGTTGAAGCTAAAGGTAAAGATCTTTTAATAATCGTCTCACTTTGCAAATAAAATCTTTTTTTTACAATTCAGTGGTTTGGTGTGTACGAATGTCAGATTTGACGATCTTTTTTTCGAAAAATGTAAAGAATCTTATGTTTCGGCTTAAACACACGTGACCGCATTGTTTACGTCATAAGGTTTGCAAATTTACATATGAACTATTCTCTGGTCCAAGGAATAAGGTTCGAATCACTTTAATTTTATATCTGGCAAATGATTAAAGCACGCTAATAAGTTGTTTGTCGGTAATCTTAGAGCCCGATCACACTTTGTAAACCTTATGACGTCACGGCGCTAAACTCGTGTCTAGTCCATGGGCTATTTTTGTAGCCTGTTTAAAGCCGTAAACGTTAAAAATCAGGTGAATCTAATATTCGTACACATTGGACCACTGAATTATGAAACCAGTCAAAAATCGCCGCCTGGTTAGCCCAGTTGGTAAGGCGCCAGCCTGTCATGCGGGTTCGATTCCTCGGTCCGGACTTTCACTCGAGGTGCTGGCTTTTCCCTAACATCTTGAAACGGTGAGACCTTAGCGTCTCCTCAGATAACGGGACGTTGAACTGTAGGCCCATTCTCTTGATCTTCTATCGGGGGAGTTAAAAGAACTTACAACACTTGTCAAAAAAGAGTTGGGTGATCCCGGTGTGGTGGCATGCCAACTACCAACTGAGGGCATCTCTATAGTTATAAGTCTGAGCCTTGTGCATCGAGCTAAAACCTTCGATTTCAAGGTCCCTGTACATGTATTAACTTGTAAACCGGTGCTGAAAAGCCTCTATACAGAGCATTTGTATAGATTTGTGTTAGATTTAAACTCGATATAGTTGGATTTTTTTCTTTTTTTTATTCTACGATGATATATTGGTGTTTTGTATTTGTTTTAGAGCACAAAATACAGGAGTATAACATGGAAGGAGCGTTATCGTACCTAGAGTCCGTAGGGCACAATGTGTCACTCAACCCAATTTACTGGTCAAATGTAGTCGGAGTAGAGAACTACCACGACAGTCTGTCTGCCCATAGCGACAGTAGGCGGGGCGGTTCCGGAGTGGCCGTGTT
Source organism: Hydrozoanthus tunicans (assembly GCA_026413305.1). Lineage (NCBI taxonomy): Eukaryota > Metazoa > Cnidaria > Anthozoa > Zoantharia > Hydrozoanthidae > Hydrozoanthus > Hydrozoanthus tunicans. The sequence goes on from JAOBAT010099613.1 coordinate 9,378, forward strand.
TTGACAAGCAGTTGATAGTTATGGAATATATCTAAGACAACGGAAAGAACTATAATATTTGCATTAGGTTACTTAATGGTACTAAATGACTGTATTTATGTTATAGCAACAGTAGAGGGAAATCGGGTTTAATAATGTATTTTAAAGAAAGTTATCGTGTGCCTGTTTAAAGTCAGCCTACACCTCATCCCGGTCCCTGACCGTGCATTTATCCTCTCATCATTCTCCCGTTGGAGGACCGTGCTTGATGCCTAACATGCTTTGTGTCCGTCCAGCCAGCTGATTTGATTGGTGTTCTGTAGACCATTAGTTAATGAAATCAAACTTCAGGCAGTTTAATTTTAAATTGTATTTATGGAGACTCAACGGCCGAAAACTAGCTTTTATCTACTTGTCATAATCTACGTTACCTTTAGCTTGATTTTCAGTTGTGCCGAACGTATAAAAGAAACACGAACGTTGTCAAGGCTGCCGTATGCGGAAATTAAGAAAAAAAAATTTGTTTTATTTCAATTTAGAGGGTTATTTTGTGGGTATGGGCTCGGGAACTTGACTAATATAGTTTTAAAAAAATCATTTATTATTGTGAAAGATGCGTTGCAAACTCTTCAAGTTTCCTATCATCCGCGGGGCGAGGGATGTTTTAGTGATTGGAGTAAAACGGGAGTCAAGTCCTGTTTACTATCAAGTATGCTAATACCGTGACGTTTAAATCACTGAAATCGATTTTTAGGTGGTTTAAATAAATTTTGGCCGTGGATTAAATATTGTTACCTATTGGCCGGCATACGAACGGTAGAAAGCAAACTTTGTCACAGAACAAACTTTTGAGAGTTAGAAGCTAGAAAGAGCGAAAGAGCGGGGGGGGGGGGGCGGGGGAGGTATTCGACAAGAGAGAATAAGTGAGAAACAGAAGAAAGAAATTAAGACTTAGGCTTTATACCATAGACTTACATAAGATGACAATGGCAACTTTTAGTTAATGTTGTTTATTGTTACTGTTGAACCATGATCTCAGAAAGGATTGGCGTCCTGTGGCTCAAACTCGTGAGCAGGTTCGCAGGTTAGAACATGAGCTTTGTAGTTGTGCTTGAAGCCGGTGCACAAATGTGCCCCCCACCTTGCCCCCGCGGAACCGAATGCGCTGGCCGTGTTTAAATGATCCCGGGCTAACGGTTGCCCCTTTCACCCGGGACAACTTGATCTGCAGTTTATGTAAGGCATTGAACCTGGACAACTTTTCCCTGCGTTTACATGAAAAATATATGGCCTGTGGGAAACTGTTTTATAAAGCAGTATTAAACACAACATTAAGATGGCTTTCCGGGATCGAGTTGCCGTCTCATCTCAGTCCATCTAGTTTCTATCTAAAACTCTAGCAGTTACGGATGTTTTAAAATCGACTTATCTCTTTACTTGGTGGCACCATTTTAGATGGACTGAGAAGAGACGCATGTGACCTGTTACGTCATCTTGTTGGTCTTTTGGAGGGGACACTTTTAGCGGGAAAAATTCAAAATTCTACACGCCGTATCTTGGCGTACTTTCATCGTATGTTTCTCAAACTTGGCAAACCAATGTTTTTTATTGTATACTTTTTGAAAATTGAAAAACTGATTTCGTGTCATATGTTCTTTAAAAAAAGCGTGTAAACTGTTAGCTGCTTTCTATAAAAAATTGTATGGAAAATTTTCTCGCCCCGGGTAACTCGGCTAGGTGAGATCTCCCTTCGTCCCAGGACAACTTTCTTCATATAATCAGGGTCTAAGTACACACGAAAAATGCTTACAAATATTTCACGATTCAATAAATCAACCATCGTGAGCGAGCTCGACCTCAGCTTGACGTTTAAAGCTACTGTCATTTCAAGCTGCTCTATTTTTGGTCGAGCCAAGTTTTGATGGACTTTAATGATGACTACTACTGAAGGCTGAAGACAACGTAAGGGAACCGCAACGCCTTCGTCAAGTAACAACGTAAAAAGCTCAGTTTTTTTACGGCTACAAGACCCTTGTCACTCTTCATTTACTTTCTTTTTTATAAGAATATACTTTATAAGAATATCGAGGCTGTAACTCGCGAAGATTTAAGAATATTTAAGAATAATGGTGAGGCTGATGTTAAGAATATAACTTTGTTCAACATATAGACTCAGGAAGGCAACGCCATGCTGGCAGACGTATTTTATTGACCTGTTATTCTAAGAATACTTAACGAACATTTTCAGCCTCAAAACACCAAATTAAAAAAATCAAGAATCTTGAGCCTGAGTCTGAAAAACAATATTTTTATTAAACAAAGAGTTTACCTTTAGGAAAAACATTCATCCTTTTCTATCCATAAAGCGCATAACTCGGACAAAAGAGAAAGCAAACTAGCCGTACGTGATTGAAAAGGAAAGCAAGACTGGGTGTGTTTTTTCTTAAGCCATCGTCGCCGATGTTGCCGTTCAGTCGTTACTTTTAAGGTCGCTTTATACGTGTTGTTTTGAGTCGATAAGAATCCCTTCCCTGTTTTAAAACCGCGCAAGCAATGAAACCCTTTCCATTGTTGGTATATACGGTGCGTAGCTGGTACGTTAACGTTTTGACTGACACGAGGCCGTATTACAAATTCTCTAGCAAACAAACACGCAGGTAGAAAGTTTGACTTTGACCCAAAGGGTTGCGAGCTCGACAAACTTTGCTGTCAGTAGATTATTTGATTTAGTTTATGTAATAAGACCAACTATCTTTATGTCAGAAGTCGACTTCGTGATGAACTTACCTCACCTGTTTTAACTCTTAGAAGCCAGTTTTGATAGATCACTGATGTGGTGCAACGGCAAAATATATGCAGAAAAATAGGCAGTCGAGGACTGCACGTGGCTACAGCTTTTAATACTTGGAATTTTCCAGCTTAGGGCTTTTGTCGGTTCTAAAGGTTGTTCAATAATTGACACACTATCGATTTTTTTATATCTATGCCTTCCGAAGGACTTCATTATGTCTCGAAGAACGATGACACAGCAAACCGCGAGGAGGTGTTGTTACTCGGTTTTACTCGGTTTCACTTGGATTGGCTCCGAAAGTTTTCGCCTAAACACGAATACCCTACGACAATTTCCCGATTGTATGGTTACGGACACTCGGACAAACAGGACGGCATTATGGCTACGCCTCGAAACGAGGCTGTAGCCACAAAAATTGACATTTTCGCGTAATACCATAAGTTAATAAAATATATGGGAGTCTGTAAAAAAGCCCCCAGCCCTTTCCCAATTTTTCTCGCGGTTTTGTGACTGTGTCCCTCAATATTTGAATCGGCCCTGCTAAGCAAGCTACCAGCTAAATTCAGCATCCAGCCTAAAACCTTAAGTTAGATTCCTTCCAAAAATGATTGCATCAGATCAAAAAGGACCTGTTGAATTTTTGGCTATATATAGCCTGCGGAGCAAGCGTTTCCGTTGAGTTTTGGCGAGATTTTCTTTCTTGGTCGCGCGAAAATTGGGGCGAGAGAAAAGAACGAAAGGTGGGGGTGGGGGAGGGGGGAGAAGGAAACGCTTGCAGACATGCCTTTGAAGTTTGGAAACCGCCGGTTGACACTTCATGCTCCAACGCGGCACACGTGCTAGATCAAAACAAACTTAGTGCGCTTACTTTGCTAATTTTTCATTCATGATTTCATATAAGAAACACATAATTTGAGATGGAAGTAATTTTGTCTGTTTTTGATCTTTACGTCTATAAGAATTAAACAGTTGAGGTTTGTGGGACTGATTTGATGTAACGTACATGGTAATTTGAGCCGCTTGATTACAGCTTTTAAGAAATTATTCCTTCTTGTTTGAAATTTTTAAAAGCGTTTTCACGCTTCAAGCTGAATCTTTAATCTAGGTTTTTGTCTGAACTTTTATCCCAGCCTGTTTAAAAAATCAATGTGTTAAAGTTCGGCGTCTGTCACTCGGTCGATCATTATTTTCTTTGAGGTTTAACAGATGATCTTGTTTGTTTCTTTCTGTAAGGTTCTTTCGTATGTTCATATTTCAGCAATTTTAGCCCCCTTCTTTGTGCTCAATTCCTGTCTCTGTTGAGCTTAAATCATTTTGTATTATTTCGGCGAAAAAACCAATTCTTGTTAGAGACTTTACCTGACTTTGTTCCAGTCAACTCAGCTGAACAAATGCATGAGTACCAGTTCTGTCGGGGGCTAACCCGCGATAGATCAGTGTCCTTTCCAAGCGGAGTCAAAGACTCTCATCCCTTTAACACTACAGAAATCGGAGATAAGCGCCGACCCTTTTAGCCGCCTTGACAATTATTAGCCGTTCGAGAAAGGATTTAGCTAGCTAGACAGCAAATACGCTATTGTACCTGCTCGCCATCGCACCGAACAGGTTTTTTTAAATAAAAAAAGACGAAAAAGCTAGCTAAGCAATCTATTTCCCCGTTTACTCCACGGAGAGAGAAAAATCAGAACACTCCAAAACATGTACGGTTTCTAAAACAACCGCCACTTGCCTTTTAGAAAACACTGGAGATGACGTGTTTGAGGGAGATATGATTATAACTCGTGCCCAGAAAGCCGCGGCAAGGAAAGGCGAGGACCCTACTATTATCAAGGGACGTGGTGCTGCGAAAATTGGGGGCCGCTGGCCCAACGCAGAAGTGCCATACTATGTCGACTCTTTGTTGGGTGAGTACACACTTGGTTTAAAGTAATATAGATTTTAATCCTGAGGTTAACATCAACAAGGCGAAAACGGTAGTCACCGCATGGTGAAATGAAAAGAAAAATGGTAAAAATTGAGGTTATAGTGTTCACGCCGTTGACAATGACAATGGCAATGACAATGACAAAGACATGACGACAACGATGACGATGATCACAATAACGATAACGGTAATAAGAACGACATCGATAACGACAACGGTAAAGATAACAAGAATGAAAACGACATCGATAAAAACAACGATAACGATAATGACAACGACATCGATAACGATAACGACAACGACATTAAGTTGACAACGATAATGACAACGGCAACGATAACGATAATGACAACGACAAAGATAACAACAACGATAACGATAACGATAATGACAACGACAATGACAAAGATAACGACAACGACAACGATCGATAACGATAATGGCAACGATATTGACAACGATAACGATAATGAGAACGACAAAGAGAACAACAACTATAACGATAATGACAACAACAAAGACAACGATAACGACAACGACAATGACAAAGATAACGACAACGACAACGATCGATAACGATAAATGCAACGATAATGACAACGATAACGATAACGATAATGACAACGATAATGACAACGATAACGGTAATGACAACGATAACGATAATGACAACGAAAAAGAGAACAACAACGATAACGATAATGACAACGACAACGATACGATAATGACAACGACAATGACAAAGATCACGACAACGACAACGATCGATGACGATAATGGCAACGATAATGACAACGATAACGACAACGATAATGAGAACGACAAAGAGAACAACAACGATAACGATAATGACAATATTAACGATAACGATAATGACAACGACAACGATAACGGTAACGACAACGATAAAGATAACGATAATGACAACAGTAACGATAACGATAATGACAACAGTAACGATAATAAGAACGATAACGATAATGATAACCACAACGAAACGATAATGACAATGATAACGACAACGATAACGATAACGATAACGACAACGACAACGACAACGACAACGACAACAACAACGTTAACGATAATGGTAACGATAACGATAATGATAACGACAACGATACGATAATGACAAAGACAACGATAACAATAAAAACAACGACAACGATAACGATAACGATAACTATAACGATGACGATAACGATAACGATAACGATAACGACAACGATAACGATAACTATAACGATAACGATGTCGATGTTGACGACGATGACGATGGTGATGACAATAGGGATCTTAAGCAACGAGAACAATGACGGTTAGCGTTATGTAAAATACTCTTCTTGCTTGACCTTTTCGACCACATGTGGCTAGTTTGCTTTCTATTTTGTAAATCCGGTAACGCTTTGTGAACAGAAAATGATGAAAGTGTTCGTCTAACAGATAAATAAGATTGACAAAACTTTCTGCTGGTCGTTCTCGACAATGACAAGCACAATGGCGATGGCGATGATGAAGGCGATGACCGATCACGATGACAACGATGATGATAATGACAATGACAATTGACGACGACGTCAACGACGTCTACAACGATGACGATCAATGACAATGACAATGGCGATGACGATGAAGATGACGATGACAATGACAACGGCCACGACAATGACAATGACAATGACAGTGACAATGACAATGACAATGACAATGACGATGACAATAACGATAACGATGACAATGACAATGACAATGACAATGACAAGGACAATGACAATGGCGATGACGATGACAATGACAATGACAATGACAATGACAATGACAATGACAATGACAATGACAATGGCGATGACGATGACAATGACAATGGTGATGACGATGACAATGACAATGGCGATGACGATGACAATGACAATGGCGATGACGATGACAATGACGATGACGATGACGATGACAATGACAATGACAATGACAATGACAATGGCGATGACGATGACAATGACGATGACGATAACAATGACGATGACAATGACAACGGCCACGACAATGACGATAACGATGAC
>JAOBAT010099624.1:0-16131 GCA_026413305.1 Hydrozoanthus tunicans
AGAGCAAAGGCAGCACCTTCTCCTCAGTTGTTTTAAGACCCTGAGTGAAGGTCCGGCACCGGGAATCGAACCCGGGCTTCCCGCACGAATGACTGGCGCCTTACTAACTAGGCTAACCAGACGGCGATTAATTCTTTAATCCATGTACCTGTTTCTTACCTTCTGGAGCTTGCTTTGGGCTGAAAGTTTTGGGTTGACCTGTTTATTTTAATGGTAAATCTGATCAGTATTCTGCAAGCATAACAAAGCTTCAGTTATGAAGAAATTGCTTGAATTATATCTCTAGGGATAAGGTAATCGGGGTTTTGAGAAACTGGCCCAGATTCATTTACTCAATCTCGGTTATCAGCTCCTACACGGAATTGACGATATACAGTAACTGACTGTGTAGCGTTGCTAAGTCGAGATATTGTTCCGTATAAATCTTAGCTGTCATTTTAAAGTATCCGGCGATAGGTTTGGTAAATTAAAGAAATTCAATAAAACAATTATTCCATTCGCGCTTGTTGGATATGAAAGAATTTATAGCTAGCCAATTTGGTATTTCTTGACTTGCAAGCGTTCCCTGGAGATGCCGAGGGCAAAAGATGAAGCGGCCATGTTGATGCCGTAAACAAACTGAATCGTCCAAATTTCTCTGTTCAAGGGCACCAACATGGCCGCCATGACGTCACTTGCAAGTCAAGAATACGCGCCTCTTCGGCTATTTACCCATCATACTCAACGTGCGCTCTTGGAACAATTGTTAAATACTCATCGATAGATGCACTTGAAAGTTAATTCATAACAAGAGGCTACTGGTAGCCTACACTCGGGCCGGTAATCTATGCTTTGCAATAGACCAATTAATTTACTGAGCAAACAAAATCAAGTGAAGCCTCTAGCTTTTACACGCAGCCCGCTACCCCGAGCCTCGTGCTTTTACTTGCAGCCCGCTAAGCATTGTCGGATTGCCACGCAAAAACCGCATGCCGATTTTGCGAACCCACGATACCAACGCGACACGACGAAAAAAAAGAACAGCCGCGAATTATTGACTCGGTGCCTCACGGCCCGAGTAAAAAGTAGTCTCTTAGACTACTCGCTAATACACCTCTAATTTCGTACCGCAATATCGTACGGTACGCTATATTTTGTAATCTTTCTTTTCACAGGGCACTGATCTACGATAGAGATGTCTTTTCATTGCCTTTAAATTTTTCATCGTCATTTCTTTGATCCTCCAAACGACATTTGTACGCAAGGCTGCTCGGCAAATTCCTTTCACTGTCCCATAATGCCTGAAGGGCTGGGTCAAGCCTGCCAGCCAAAATCATCTCCCGAACTTCGTTGAGGCTAAATTTGAGGTACTTGGAGTCGCCTTGTTCTTTAATCAACCTCCACAACTCCTCAACTTTCTCTTGTTCGTCTTTTGTCAAGCACATCTTCCCAACACCAAGGGTCTTTTTCTCGTTGGAATAAACACTGATAAAACGCTTGGTAAAGAAACACAACAACTGGTTTAAGTTTCAAAACTGCAAGAAAAAAATCTTTTAGTTTACTAAAATTAGAGCACCAAAGCCAATGGGAAACTCAAGAGCGGGCTGAACCATTCAGTAGTGGAACCTTTGCTAAACAAACGATCAAAATTGTTATCAAAATACAAGCAACTTTATTAACAGATTCTATGCGACAAATTACAAGCTGCCATAACTTATTTGTCTGATGATCGCCAGCCCAGCGGTGCTGCACTGAGCATGAAACTGGAGTCACTAATTTTTTTTATACAGATTCCATATCTTTACTTTACATTCTAACCGTCTGATTCTTAGAAAAATACATAAATTACATGAAAGTTCATACCATCCTATCTTTACAACCAACATCAACAGAATCACCATCATTAACATCACCCTGATCATCACAATCACCATCACCATCCTCAGCATCACCACCATTATCACAATCACCACTATTTCTATAATCATCACCAGCATCATTATCACTACCATCACCACAAGCACCATCATTGGCACAATCACCATCATTAACATCGCCACATCGACACAATCACCATCATTAACATCACCAACATCACCCCAATAATTCTCATCACCACCACCTTTATTATAATAACCACTATCTTTATCATCACTACCATCATCACAATCACCATCACCAGCACAATCAACATCATTATCATCACCACCATCACCAGTACCACCCCACCATCACCATTATCATCCAACCATTACCCCAATCATCACCATCTTCACCAACACCATAACCACAATCACCATTATCACCAGCACCATCATCACAATCATCATTACCCCAATGATCACCATTTTCACCACCACCATACATGTACAATCACCATCACTTTCATCACTACCATCATCAACACCATTGATAACCATCATCTCCATCACCAACATTACCACCATCATCATTATCATCATCATCACCATCATCATCATCACCATCATCATCATTACCATACCTGATCTCCAAATCCTTGACTTGAAGTTCCAAGTCCAAATGATTGGGCAAGCTGATGGATCTGTTGGCGTCTTCCTTTGTTGAGACTTGAAGGGAACTCCAGTGTTGCATTAGAATCTGTTTTCTCAATGTCTCGAAACCACTGGGAAGAAAAATACATACAAATTTGCATCAAGATGCTGAGTAGTAGAATGCTCAGAAAATTGGTCTGAGTCACTGATGTAAATCGAACCCACAACCCTCTAATTACCGATTAGATGCTCTACCTACTAAGCTACCCAAGAGACTCATGCAGAGAGCCCAGTCACTGGTTAAGTTTGTCTATTCCTGCTGGACATACACCTCACATCAGCTTGCTTGATATCTTCAAATAGTCATAAATCACTACATGATTCTAACCCTCAATCGAAAAGCAAAACTTAACCACACAAAACTATTGGTTACTTTTGGTTACTAAGCTTGTCTTTTGAAATCACCTGCTTGAAGCAGTCTTTGTTATTCCATGTTATGGAAGTTCACAAGTTTGCAAGAGTTGGGTTGAATCAGCTCTGAGGTCACTGATGGGGATCGAACCAGATTTATGATCAGATGCTCTGCTCACTTAATTTGCTAGAACCAGTTTTTAAGGCTTGGTGTTACTTTGTTCAATGCAGATTCTTTTGAGAAGACTTGTTAGAGTTCAAAAGTTCAAGGATAATTTTTACAGAGATTATCAATATGCAAGGTGGAATTATTAGAAACTTTGAGTGCCTACGAAGTGAAACATTTGGTATAGACGTTTAACCCAGTGGATAGACCTTGTTAAATGTGGAGTAGCGCCGAAAAAATTTTGTCAAAATCTTTTACAGTTCTTAAGATATTAGCATTTAACGTTTTTAACTGATGACATCACAAGGTTAGAATGCAAAGTCTCCATTTGGACTGATTATTTATCTCTGGAGGTTTTCTTGAGATTCTAAAATTACTAAATTTTGTTGTCATACCAACAAGCTGTGTTTCAGGCTTCAAATTAGAATTTCTTAATTAATGAGGTTTTTTCATCAAACCAGAAGTTTTGCAACATATTACAAAAAATTTCTATTTGTCTTACCATGTAAAAGAAAAAACAAATTTTAACTTAATTGCCTTGGTAAAAGTTCTTGGAATAGTAGAAAATTAGCTTTTTTTTTACAAATGGGGGCTTGGAACCGTCATGTTACCATGTTGATGAAAAATGGTTTCCATTCTGAAGAAAACAGCAAGATACATCATTAGTCCAAGTTTGGCTCAAGTTCACCCAAAGGTCATGGATCGGATTTGCAGCAGATTTAAAAAATTTGGAACGTTGCCTTCTAACATTGTGAAGTCATCAGTTGAAACATCAAATGTTTAAAACATGTCAAGAACCATAAAAGATTTCCAAAAAATTTTTTCACTGCTACTCGTCATTCTGCAAAATGTATCCACTGAGGAAAAAAACCTGTACCAAAAATTTCAGTTCATTTTTTGAAATCTTTTTTGGATTATTTATTTACAAATTCATCGACAACACACGGGCTACTTAGAGTATTTTAACAATGTGCAAAAAAACTAATTTGATTTTCTTTATCTCTCATTAGTAGTTGCTCACTTTGAATACTTCTTTCAGCTTCTTCTGGTCAAAAGAAAGTTTAAACATTTGAAATCCCTTATTGTCTGAAGCACCATCTTCAAAAAGTGGAGCTGGAATATCTGAAATAGAACAAGCTGAATGTGTTCATGAATGATGAAAAAAAATAATAGCAAATAATAGTAGTACAGTAAATAATTATTGAACATCAACTAACAACTTTGGTCAACCTATGTAATGCAAAGCTCATTATAATGAAGTACTTTTTTGGGCCCAGCAAAATTACAATAATTTGTATCTGTTAATTAAAACCCCAATACCACAAACCCTGTCATATCAAAAACCCTGATAATTTATATATGATGAACTGTATTTTACCCAACAGTATTTTGACATATACACCAGAAATAACTGCCAGTCTTGATACAAGATGCCTTGACTTAACTGGTGCGAATAAGTGTTTGTTTTTTTCTATATAAATTTGTAATTAATAAACAAAGTTGGTATGGTCCAACTAATATGTACCATCGCTATCTTTCATCAGTTATCAAAGACTTGGTATAACAAAATTTTTCATGTTTTTTCAGTATTTTTGTTATATTGGGGTTTGTTAATTACAAAACCATTTTATATGGAAATTTATTGTCCAATCCCTTGGAACTTCATTAAATCAGATTTGCTCTGTAAGTCTAAATAAAAATAATCTAGAATGTAAAAAAGGAAGGTCATGGGATAGTACTTAACCAAGATATACAGGTTATAATTAGGAGGTGCAGACAAGCTCATGATCAGTGGGCTATTGTTAATTAAAAGTTCATTAGTTTACTCTAAAGTCCCATATAATCATACATATTTATACAATTATAAATTTGCAAGAGATGGTTAATACTTTAAAATAAGGTTTAACGCTTGAGCTGATCATCAGACTCATACTTTCTGGTGATAACCATGATCGTGAAACCTGGTCCATTTGCAGTTTTATATGCTCTGCACCACCAGTGGATTGCAGAGCACTTTTTACTGAGTGGGTTTATTTTATGATTGTTCTATCAGTACATATACAATTATTAGTTTTGAGAGAAAAAAAACTTTATACAGCTTAATTCAGGACTGTATTATTTTTATTAGTTTTTGGCATTCTAAACTCTTGCCTTGTCAGTCTGTCACTTTATTAGCAGTAATTCGTAACAATCTAAAAAACTTTAGTTTTCAACCGTTTACTGAGTCTTATCTGTGTCGGTATGCCCAACTATTGAACAGTGTAAGAGAGTCAGATACCTCCTTTGAAATAATAGCAGGCAATTTTTTATCGGACTGTTCCTTAGTGACACCAATATATAAAAAAATATTATTGTTGACTTTTTAAGACTTTTCCACTCTATACTATTACTTTGCCCTATAGTATTATTGAATTTGGAAGATTATTCCATTCTGTTCTATTAGTCAGGGGCCTTTGGCCAATTGTTCGAAAGTTGATCAACTTTAAACCAGGGTAAACTCTTAACAAAATTTATTGGTTGTCGCAATTAACCCTGGGTTAGGACTAATCGTCAACAACTCGGCTCTGAACTCCAGAGTAGAGGAGCATTATGCATCCCAGTTAGTTAGTGTGGGACCTTCAGAGCTAGAGGTCTCAGCATGCCCGTTTCAACTTTCTTCTTATCAATGAAGCTGTAACTCTGAATATCCACAAGGCGGAGCATTGGCGCAGGGAGGGGGTAAAGGGCACACTGTACTGAAAGCAATATATACCTAACACTTATTTTATTTCACTTGAGGTGGAAAGTGGCAGAATATCTACTGAGCGCCCATGGCACGAGGTAGATATTCACTAAGCCACTATCCACCTCAAGTGAAATAGAATAAGTGTTTAGTGTATACCAGCAAGGCAACTTGCCTACAGAAATTTCCTTTCAAGAAAAGAAAAACTCTTATTACTTGAATCACTGAGCATGGCAAGATTTGGGCGTGATCACTGAATATCCACAAGGCGGAGCATTGGCACAGGGAGGGGGTAAAGGGCACACTGTACTGAAAGCAATATATACCTAACACTTATTTTATTTCACTTGAGGTGGAAAGTGGCAGAATATCTACTGAGCGCCCATGGCACGAGGTAGATATTCACTAAGCCACTATCCACCTCAAGTGAAATAGAATAAGTGTTTAGTGTATACCAGCAAGGCAACTTGCCTACAGAAATTTCCTTTCAAGAAAAGAAAAACTCTTATTACTTGAATCACTGAGCGTGGCAAGATTCGGGCGTGATCAGCCTAGCACATTTTTAATTCAAACGTATTTTGACAGTTGTCAATTATAACGTGTTGCAAATGGTGTAAAACTGAGACAAAATTTAGGCTGTCTTAAATATCTCGTGTTTTTACAGCAAATTTTTTCAGCATCGTGATCCGAAACGGACGCAAAGCAGCTACTTCCGTCCGTCATTTTGTTTGGGTAATTCTAATAGCTACTAGTTCTAAATTAAACCAATCTAATCGCGCGTAGCCAAGCTGGTATAATTTGAGCAATCGAAGATAAGTTCGTACCCATGCGCAGTCATGTAATATACCTCTACTTACTAGTCAGTGTTAACTCACCATCAAAGGCAAACTTTGATTTCAGTTTAACAACATATGTCTCAGCCTCTAAGCTTGCAGCTACTTCTGATAATGATCTCTGTTCTGTTTGGTTAACATGCACCGAATGTCCCTTTCTGGCACCAGGAGGAACGTATCTGTGGCTCATTGCGTCACTGACAAGGTTTAAAATAAAGGAGCAATAGTTCAGTATACAATGTTGAATAACAAACAGTCAGGGCTGCAGCTTTAAAGCCGTTTTCAAGACGCAACTAAAACTTGACATAAAAAGTGTAGTTCCCTTAATCAATAACATGCGCCCGCGGTCTGTTGATAAATGCTAGTCCCAATCTCCAATCCTGGCGAAGTTCAGCTCTGTTAGCTAGTTGTCAAAGACAAAGTCAAGAAATTTTTCTTCTTCGTTATTCGGGAATCAGATAACACTCTTTGAATCAACACAACCTTAAGGTCTGAAATCTTATTTTGTATAAATTGCAGTTTATAATTTACTACACCCGAGGCAACCCTTCCACTTCGCTTCTACACCGGTACGTCGCCTGTTCGTTTTTCGGAAAAATTTTGACTTTGGCCAGTTTGAGCACTTTGACCTTGAACCGCGCACATCATTCTCGATCTGAAAGGTAAAATATTCTTTCCTCAGGAAGAAATGACTTTCTTGAAAATTTGTAGCAAATCCTCTTCCTCTTTGGTCGAGCAGTTTTTGTTCTTCGGAAGGGGGTGGGAGGGGGGAGGGGGGGAGGCTCTTTAATTAATTAACGAAGTGCAAATATTTAGTGTTGTCGTGTGATTTTTTAGTAGCTGTTCAACCCAGTTTTTTTTACAACTTCTTGCCTTGAGTGAGCTTACCGGTTTTATCCTTTAGTGTTGCTCTTTAGCCAGGGGAAGTAGATTCTCGTCAGCACACCTCTCTTCCGATAACACGTCATCACGCTTTCACTTTCACATAAAACAATAGAAGTTTCCCGTCAAAACATCCATGGCTCTGGAGAAGCCGGAAAGACGATTTGTATATGAAAAGCCTGAAACCGAAAACCGCAAAGTCTTAGAAAAGCTTGGGCAGGAAGTTGAACTTAAAGTGTTCAAGACGAATAGAAAGGAAGAAATATCGCCAAACGACCAAGACTCTGAAGTTGCGCCGGAAATAAATGAACTGTCTGTCTCTGCACGGATATTGACAGATAAAAACAAAAATAGCATTGGGGAAGGAGATATCAAAATCATTTGTGCTGGCGATTACTGTTCCAACTGGGAACGGTACGTGTATTTGAAGGACTACTTGCAAACTAAACCTGTTGTCAAATACAAACACTACAAACCACTAACCGGAGTTAATTTTCACAAGAAAAAGTTGTTGTGGCGGTTCAAGTCAAGCGGAGAGAAACGCAACATCGTGATCCAAATTTGGGAATTGGCAGAAATCTCAAGATTCAGTAGAGACGACGATTTAAAGATTTCCTGCAGCGATGCTGATGGAGCTATAATATTTTGGGGGCCCAAAAACCCGCTCTCTCTACAGGGCGCTATTAAGTGGAGGAATGAAATTTTAAGTTCGATTTCCCTTAGAACAATACCATTCGTGCTACTAACGGACAATGTCAGTCCAAGTGTGGAATGGACTGGACGGCACGGAATTTTTGAAAGTAGAAATGCAATGGACGAATTTTCACACAAAAACGGGTTTGTCGGGTGGTTTGAAATGGTGTCCAGAGATTGGAAGTCTGGTGAAAAGAGTGTGTTTGGAAGAGCTGTAAACTTTTTATTGAAGCAAATCTTAGATGCCTAAAATATAATATAGCCTAAGAATTATGGGGAGTGGGGGCTAGTGGAAAGAAGGGGGGGCTAGTGAAAGGGGGGCTAGGGCCAACCTGCTGGCTATCCAGGGAGAAATGTCAATATTCAATTGGTATATTTTTTGGTAGTTTTTAAACCAAGAGGCTTTTTTTTTTACCATTGAAAATTTTTTAAGCCTTGTTATGTTTTAGGGTAGTTTTTAAACCAAGAGACATTTTTTTATACCATTGAAAATTTTTAAGCCTTGTTATGTTTTAGGGTAGTTTTTAAACCAAGAGGCATTTTTTTACCATTGAAAATTTTTAAGCCTTGTTATGTTTTAGGGTAATTTTTAAACCAAGAGGCATTTCTTTTTACCATTGAAAATTTTTTAAGCCTTGCTATGTTTTAGGGAAGTTTTTAAACCAAGAGGCATTTTTTTTTACCTTTGAAAATTTTTAAGCCTTGTTATGTTTTAGGGTAGTTTTTAAACCAAGAGGCATTTCTTTTTACCATTGAAAATTTTTAAGCCTTGGTATGTTTTAGGATAGTTTTAAAACCAAGAGGCATTTTTTTACCATTGAAAATTTTTATGCCTTGTTATGTTTTAGGGTAGTTTTTAAACCAAGAGGCATTTTGTTAACCATTGAAAATTTTTATGCCTTGTTATGTTTCAGGGTATTTTGGAAACTTTACCTGGCAGTCTTCACTATCCTTTTACTCCCAGAGTACCCTGCCCCCTCCCTCCCCCAAGTGGAATACCAACAAACATAAAACCCGTGTAACAAAGAGAATGATATTTTCAGTTTGTTCAAGTGGTAACATTGTATATTCCTGGACAACAAGATTGTTTGCTAGAGTGTACATATTGAGAAAGTCCTTTTTTGGATCATGATTATAGCATAAAGAATCTCGATGCTACTTTCTGCTCTTTCAGATCATGAGCACTGTTTTTGCCTGTGGGTGACAAGCAGATCATTGCCTTTCTGTAGATAGATAGATAGAATTAGGTAAATAGATGCATGTTTCTTAATAAATACTTACAGTAAAAAAACTGAATTGGTTAACAAAATTTTAAACAAGCCAAAAAATTGGAGTTTTAAGTTGTAATGTAAGTTAAAATTAGTATATTTTATTGGTAATATTTTTTAAAATTAAAAATGAGACTGTTTAAGTCTCTTTAAATCTATTAGTCTTGCATTACTGGTAGTAACATGCATGCTTCGTTAGTTCACATCACTGAAAATTAGTTTCATATTATCTACAGTACTATTACTGGAAAAAAAACTGTTTTATGGCTATAAGTCTTGCACATTGGTACGTTAAAAATTCACTTCATAATCCATGTCACATGTGTCGGGGTAAACTAACTGCAACAAGCTGGTAAATACTGCCTACCATCAGCTTGAATAATAATAATAATTAATAATAAACATTACCATGTTCAATATAGCACCTTTTTCCATTGTTAGATGATCAAAGGCGCTTAACAATAGTTTACAGTTGACTCTGGTATTGAGGGTCTTAGACCGTCTGCTCTACACGGCTCACAACTATTTTCATAAGAGTTGCCCTCAGTTAGTAGAAGAGAAGAGCACAACACCGGGATCACCCTACTCTTTGTCGACAAGTGTTGTGGGTTCTTTTAAGTCCCTTGATAGGAGATTGAAAGACTGGGCTTATGGTTTAACATCCTTATCCAAGAAGACGTGAAGATCAAACCATTTGCAGATGTTAGGACAAAGGCAGCACCTTCTTCTCAGTTGTTTTAAGACCCCGAGTGAAGGTCCAGCACTGAGAATCGAACCTGGGGCCTTCTGCACGAAAGACTGGCGCCTTACCAGCTGGGCTAACTAGGCGGCGGTGAAGAAGAAGCTCCTTAATATCATGGAATGACTATTTCAATGAAATTTATGTCTGATTTGAACATACAAAAACACTTTAGTTAATTGTTTTTAATGGGGAAGTGGCAGTTTTTCATTCTCTTACTAACAACCTCAGGGAGGGGGGGGGGTACAAAACCAAGAATCCTTTTAGCTGAATAATTGACAATTGTTGAAAGTCAAGAATCCTTTTAGGTGAATATTTGACAACTTTTGAATGTTTTATAACTGTTATTCACAAAACCTGTTACATAAAAATTACTGAAAAATACTTTATTCCCACACTCCAGGATTCAGTTCACACAAGTGATGCGAGTTAGCACACATAGTGCAAATACTGGCTTCGGCAAGGCAAGTGGTGTCGATCAAGTTTGATCATTTTGTCCATGGTAATTTTTTAACCAAATTTCAGCCTGAGTGTTTTTAATCCATTTGTTCTTTTACACACATGTTTACTGTACATGTATTAGGTTCAAACTCAGCTGGTCTAAACAGGGAAATGGATCTTGGCTCTGCAATCATGTTTTTCTGCTTTCTCTTGCTGATTCATTTCCATTGGCAAACAGTCTTAGTCCTTGATGAAGAAGGTGTTCACTCATGCCCTGACTTGCAAGAACACATGTGACACCTGTGTATAATAAGTCATTCAAAACATCAGAGCTATGTCTTTGTTTTCATTAATACATTAGCTAATGTTGCTAACTCTGATTCGGATACACAGTGTAAGATTTTTCAACATTATTGAGTTAGTCACTTTAAGGAATTTTTGATGAATATAATATGGATTATTCATCTCATTCAACATAGTAACTTGTAAACTGTTATTTTTGTAAGACAATTTCGATTAAATTCTTTTACAGTTTTAGTTTCAAACTGAAACCACTTAATGAACAAACCATTTTTTAATTTTATTAAACCTTTTCATTATTCTAACAAAATGCTCATGGCATTGTGTGTTTTAGAACAATAAAAAAAGTTCTTAAGGTACAACCATCACTTACAGTTGTGTGGGGAGCAGATAGAAGTTCCAAAAATCATGTTAAAGTGATTGTTAAAAATTCTAAAATTTACTGCAAACAATAAAAGACTAATTCAATTGTTGTGCAATAAAAATCATTAATAAATAATTAGCCTTCACCTAGTTTTAAAGTTCCATACCTAATTTGCTCACATCACGAATATTTCTTTCTTCATCATCAAAGAATAGCATATCTGTGTAAGCAATGCCACTCACTTCATGAAATCTAAATGGTCATTCAAAAAAAAAAGCACAGATTTAAGTCTAATTACAGTCTAACCACAACTGTACATTCCTTTGGGGATAGGAGCCTCAACAGAGCTTTATCCTTCACTTCCGAAAGAGCTTTAAATATTATTTTTTTGTTATAGAATAACTTTAACAGATACGTGCAGGTTAATTAAGATGAACTAAAGGGTTCCTGCACTCCCAAATTGTTTTCTGTTGTGTTTAAAAACATCAGTTGAGGATTCCAAAACTAAGTTTTCTAAAATGATTGACTTTTTAATGTTTTGCAAAAAATGATAAAGAAAGCATGAGTCAATCCCATGAAGTTCGCCATTGATATGCATGTTGCACTGATGCCTGACACTAATGTGAAGCTGCAGTTTGCTATGGAAAAAATAAAAGCTATTTGTTAAAATGCATAAAAAGAAAAAACATGTTTTTTTTTACTCTACTGGTTAATTTTACAATAATTAAAACAAGCAATAAAAGAGTCCAAACAAGGCAATAGAGCTGTACAATTCTTTTTACAGTTTCACATTTTCACAGTTTCACATTTTCACAGTTATAAAAGAGTCCGAACAAGGCAATAGAGCAGCACAATTCTTTTTACAATTTCACATTTTCACAGTTTCAGAGATTTCGAGCCTCCTAGTAAACCGTGGAATTCCATTGGTACAAAGAGCAAAAGTGTATGAGGCATGCATCAGGCCTGTCTTGATGTATGGTTCAGAGACGTGGCCTTTGACAGACAGACTCGAGGGAATGATTAGGACTACAGACAGGAAGATGTTGAGATACACAGCCGGAGTGAGATGGCGGGACCGAGTGCCAAGTGAGGAGGTTCTGAGGAGATGTAAATTAGATGACATAAAGAGTAGACTTTGGAGGAACAGACTGAGATGGTTTGGCCATGTGAAGAGAGCAGGAGACGAGAGCACTTTAGGGAGAGCTATGATGATGGAGGTCCCTGGAAGGAGGCCAGTGGGAAGACCCAAGAAGAGCTGGAGGAGGTGCATTGCAGAAGATATGGAGAATTTAGGAATAGAGGAATATCTAGCAGAGGACAGAGTTCAGTGGCGAAGGGTTATCGCCCATCCAACCCTATGAGGAAAATACGGACGTTAAACGAAGATGATGATGATGATTGTGATGTCAGACATCCGTTTAACGTGGCGGCCTCAATGGGATTGACTGACCAGTGCTTTCTTTACTTCTTTTGCAGAATAATTATTAATAAATGATTTTTTTTTATAGAAAGTACATCTTTGAATCCCAAACTGATGTTTTTGAACATAATACAAGAAAACAATTTCGGAGTGTAAGTTCCCTTTAAAACAAAAAACATATACAGTCAAACCACTCTGATGGACTGTCACCTTTAGAGCCAGCCCAAACTGTCCATCTTAGAGAGGTATCTGTCACGTAGACTTGAGGCAATATGACACCAGTGGCTTACATATATATAATTGTCAACTTGACTTTATGGTCAATAAATACTAATTTATTGTTTACAATAAAATAAGAAAAATGTAACAAATTCTTTACTGGCTTGGAAGAATTGGTTGCATGCAAGAATGATGGTGTTCATTTGCTGAATATATATGACTCCCAAAATATCTTGAGTACTTTTACCACACTCAAAAATACATTAATGATGTTATACTTCGGTTTTAGTGGCATTAATTTGCCCTTAAAAAGGTTAGTTAACATGAAATGGGCTTTCCAACTGTCAGCATTAATTTCAAAATGTCTCATCTGGTGTCTTATAGGGACTTGAAAACAGTAAATGATTGACAAAATGACAGGAACCAAATTTTGGTTTCTATATTTAATGAGGCATCTGTCTTTTATCTGGGTGCCCTTCTTGAAGGTTTGACTGCAAACCTGCTAAATAATTCAGAAAACTCACTGTTTAAAGTGAGCTTTCTTTGTTCCAGGATAGATCTCTTTATATGTAAAGTAACCATCAATGTCGAGGATATGCAACAGTTCCTGAGCAGCTTTTGGTGCGCTGGTTCTGTAACATAAATGTTGGCGATTATTAATAACAATATTGAGGTCTTTCATTAACTAAGATAAGAGTTCTAGAAATAAACAAACTTGATTGAGTCCTTTATCAATTTCCAACTAACAATTGAGTACTGGCTTTGTAACTGCTACTGCACTTCCGGTTTATGTATTTTGCTTGGCTGCCTGGCCTCTTTGGCGCACGTCATTGTTTTTTGGCACCACACACAAACAACATGGCAAGGACTGGCAGACATTTTTTTACCTTCTGGATTTATGTGTTTCTTTGAAATTTGCACAGTCATTTTAGAGTAACTAAAGAAGTAAATTTTAAAGTTTAATATCTTTGGTATAGTATACATACACAATCTTTTGTGGTTTAAATTTGTAAACCGAATTTTGAAACTTTAAGCTTTGAGAAACTTTCAAACATTGCGCTTTTTTGTGGCTTCAGTCTTATTCTTGACTGAGATAAGGACTGGCACAAACTTGGAGTGAGAGAAGCCATCTACATCAAAATCAAAAGCTGGTTTTGAATTGAGACCAAGGCCAAGTCCCACTACTCCACACCTGGGGCCACCTTCTGCAGTTACAGGTGTCAAAACGATAGCATTGTAGCTACTGTCACGCATGCACAGTAGCTACAAAAAGAAAGATCATGGGCACTTTAATGTTAGATTTTTGTTTCATTGGTTTCTTTAATGTTTACATACAAAAACAAACAACAGTTTGAATATGATCAGGTGCCAAACAAACGCCCTGGGATGCTTATCAATTTTACTGATTTTTTCTCTGTCCCCAGGACTTATTAGGACCCCCTGTTTGTTCAGATCAAAAACCAATAATTTCGTAAAATTATCAAGATGTGAATTTTACTGATCAGTGTCATGTTCAGTGACCGATTTTCCCTGTTTTTGTTTGGATAACAACACAAGCAACAAGAATTTAAAGTTTAAAAGAATGAAATAAATTTATCCATATCTTTTCTCTCTGACTTTTTAAAATTGCTCAAAAATTTTGTACCTTTCTGTTAACTTGGACCCCCTGTTTATCAAATTATTAAGAAACTTTTCACCCTTTGTTTATATTTTGAACCCCTGTTTATTTGGCACCCGAGAGTATTACCCATATACCAACTTTAAAAACAAGAATTATACCTTGATGCTGCTGCCAGCAGGATGCCTTGTTCCTTTTTTAACATTTTGAGGAAAGTTCTCACATCTTCATACAAAGTAATCTCATAGCCTCTACGGTCTACTACTGTTCCATCCCTAATGAAATTTACTGACACCTTAAGCTGCACTCTATAGTTCAGTTTATCACACTTACCCTAAGTTAATTAACTATGCCAATACAATGTTCAACTAAAAATAGTTAGAAGGCATAGTTAATTCAAGTCTAAATTTTTTAAAAGTACTTCAAAAATGACAACAAGAATAAAACTAAAATTTTTCTGAACAAATCAATACAAAAATGGTTATACTGGTCTGAGAAAGGCTTGCTCTCTAGTCATAGAGGCCTTTCAAAAATATAATTATTTCTATTGCCTACCAGTTTTTACAGAAAATTATTGGAAGTCACTTAATAGCTGAAACTTTGATGTTTTACTAATGTCAACCTAGCTGCTCTTTTCATTTCTATATCCATTTTGTCAAAGCTAATTAACTTAAGGTTGCTATGGTCATGAGACCCTCAGCTGCACAGAGCCTTTGCTTTTTTGGGGCCTACACAGTTATAACCATGCATGCATGCTGAGATGTGATTTGTCGATCTGCCAAATAGGGGCATACATTCTTACTTAAATAGAGTTACTCAGCATTCAAATCTCATTTCATTTTATAAAATAGCAACATAAATAACGAGCGTTTAAATCTCATTTCATTTTATAAAATTACAACATAAATACTGAGCAGGTTTTAAATAATGAAATGAGAATTTAAAAATCGCATTTTATTTTTTAAAATAACAATTATTCATAAATACTTTTGCCAATAGAAAAGAACAACTACAATAAGAACATTCAATGTTAATAACAAAATAATGACAAAACAGTAAATATAATGATATTGATAACTAACATTTAAAAAATTGTTGACAAATAACAATAACTGACTTTAACAATAGTTGATCATATGGTCAACATCGAATGATATAATAAACTAAAATAAAATCTAGACGATAGTACTTAATATAAATAACAAGGCAGATAAAGAGACACTACCTTGTATGAGTGAATGGCGGATCTACGTGAGTATCAACCCAAAACGGCCACAAGGTGTAATCTGGGAAAAAGAAAACAGACAGCCACGACACGTACACGGTACAGTAGTGAGTACAATAATAGTAGAATAGTTTCGTCATTGGTCAGTAGGTCAGCCTATAATTCTCTCAAAATAATCAGTTGCAAGTTTACCCAAGTCGAAGACTATCAATTTAGGGAACCGTTTACATGGTCGCGCGCTCCCAGCCATTGCAGAAACCTGGGCTGAGTTGTTCAAAAGACGATTAGCCTAATCCAGGGTTAATCACCATGGCAACCAATCGGTTTTGTTAAGAGTT
>JAOBAT010099635.1:0-14001 GCA_026413305.1 Hydrozoanthus tunicans
ATAAACAAATAAAATCAAGAAGGCTCACGGATTTTATATATATATATATATGAAATATTGGCCTTGTTGTCAATTTTGCCGTGTTGTAATTGGGCCAGGTTTTGACATTAGTTAGTTGTTCTATTTGTAAAAGATATACACACCAACTGTAACTTTGTGAATGTTATATATGCTTTGACTGGGTGGCGATTGGCCACCTGCCGCATCACTTGACACGTTTTTCGGAATGAGATCATTGATAGAAAAAACATCAACATAGAAATTGGAGCGTGGGAATCATATTATGCACGCCGCAAGCTTGCGGAACAAAGCGACAGCTAGTTCACCGTACAAACCCACAGCGAACGTAACTCAAATTTCTCAGCAATTTAAATACACAATACAAAATAGCAACTGGCGTTGTGTCTTCACAGATTTAGAGGTAGAAAAAAAACGCATTATAAAGGAACATTACAGTAACATTAAGGCAGAACAAGAGATAAACACCCATGTTATCATGATGTACGTACGAGGTAAGCAACATGTTTTTGACATGAATCTTGTATTGGTAAAATGCCGTGCAAATCTGCGGGAAGCATTATTCACCAAACCTAAACTTTTGAGAACCTATTTTTTGTATTCATTCTGTATAACTCCCCACTTGTCACCAGTAAACTAGATTCTATTCTTTTCTTTATTTACTAGAATAAAGCAAACCAGAAGTATAACTGAATCGATGTGGTGTATGGTTAGACGGAACAAGCAGAACCGATAGAAAAGTTTAGCTAATCGATGTGGTGTATGGTTAGACGGAACAAGCAGAACCGATAGAAAAGTTTAGCTAACATAACGTATATTACAAGCCAAAGGGAAAAACCTGGAACTGAGAGGCTATCGAAATGGCGCCAGCGAAGGATGAACTACGGGAGAGGATTCAGTTGAGGCGTGTTGCGAGGGGACTGGGTCATCTTCACCTGCCACCAGACCAACCCGAGCCTTTGGAGCAGGTACCAGTGTTATGCTCGGACTGACAACGCTAGCAATGATAAAAACAATAATATAATGATGATGATAACAATAGTAATAATCTAAATAATAATAATAATAATAATAATAATAACAATAATAATAATAACATTAGTAATGATAAATCATAACAATAAAAGTTTTCGCGAAACCCTCTACAGTCGATAAGTTGATGAATTACGAATAGCACTGAAGAACTACGTAGATTCTCAGCCTTAGATGCCATAGTTGAATCAAATCTTGTTAAACTAACACGTTCTTGTTCATTGAAAGAACATGCATAATTGATTCTACAAGTAAATAATTCTTATTTTTGGCTTGTCCAAAGAAAGATAAAGAGGTCAATCGTTCTTCAGCCAGTCACAGCTGAGATACAGGTATACACGAATAAGTAGTCTGCACGCATGCACGAAAGAGATCTAACGTGTTTGAACCAATCACAGTCGAACACAGGAAATACAAGTAGTCTACACGCATGCACAAAACAGTCCTATAATATTGCTTTGAACCAATCGTGTGCGCTCTTTTCCTAGTTGTCAAGCGAGGAACTGGAAACGAGGCGATTGAGACGAGAAAGAAACAGAAGCGCTGCTGCTCGTTGTCGATCAAGGAGAAAAGAGAGGCTACGCGCTTTGCAGAAGGTCGGTTCAGCGTTACTTTACCAAACAGTGCTATAGGTAAAACTTGGAAAGGATGTAGTGTGCAGCTAATACGGAAGTAGCTAAATTCATCGTTATAACTGCTTGCTCTTTGCAGGGCCGGCGGAACTTTTTTGTAAGTAGGGCGGTTATCTGAATAAGCAAAAAAAAAAATGAAATGAAAAAAGAAAGAAAATAAACGAGTCATTTAACATTGTATATATAAAGTTGTTTTATCTTTAAAACGCTTACGTCAGCATACAGTCAGCCCTGTTCCACCTGCCTCAGAGCTTTGAAAGAAGAGTCTCTGAACAAAACCTTCTCAGTTTATAAATACATATGTACACACACTTTATTCGTCGATAACAACAAAGAACAGCGATAACTTTTATAACAAAAGGTTTATGTGTTTTATTCAGGTTTGAAAAGCCCTTTGATATCAGTTAAATATGTTTATCTACACCAGTCACCACCAAGTGCTTTAACAGAGCAATCTCTTGATAACAGTTTTAGTGTATTATAAATAATGTTTATCATTACTGTATCCAATTCACTGTACAATACTTTTTAACTTGAAAAAGAACATTTAAGTACGACCTTAAATACAAACGTGTGACGAAAATAGAAATAAAATGAAGTTCGATATTGTGCTGGATTCAGTGATTAAGCTAAACCGCGAGGGTCTAGGGCACAACATTTGCACGCAGGCTATGGTGAGATTCCTTATATGAACCAGGTCACCTTAGCTTTTAGGTTAAGCTTGATTTTTTGTTAACCCAATAAGAAGCAAAGTTTGTCGCAAAACATAATTATCCGCTTCTCCACTCAGGCTTTCCTACACCTAGACTTAAATCGCTAATTATACTCTCATTTTGTGTTTACAATGAACTTGTACGCGTTATGTAGGGAGAAAGTAGATGTTGATAAATAACTGTATATATTGTTATTTCCCACGCAGACGGCTCAGGAACTGAAAACACTAAATCACGATGTAGAAAGAGACATTGAAAAACTTCGCCAAGAAAAAGAAGAACTGGCTGAAATCCTATTGTCGCACAGTTGTGTTCTACAGAATCCTGAAATCAGGTCGCCTGACCCAAAATAGACCTTTGTTCTGCCCCTCGTCCCCAATTGATGAATGTAGTTGGATTTCTAATCTCCTGGCGAAAGGCTGTTTTGCAGTTTAAATCAGCCACCACCGCAGTTGAGTCATACCGGTACACCATGCCAAGTCTTAGTTCGGTTCCTCAGGCCAGAAGAAGCCCTATATTCAGCAGAGTTCATGATCAGAGTTCCAAAACTCCAAGAAGTTCAAGCTTACACTCTTGATTTTTTTCGTAAGAAAGTTTCATTTTAACGCCGAAGCCTGTGCAGTATCCAAAATAGAAGTTCTTTGCCTTTCCTCACGCTCAGCATGTTCTTGAGTTTTGGGCATTTGTCAGTCTGTTTTTTTTTTTAAAAAAAGTATATGCCAAGAAGAGTTCTTATGTAACTTTGGGTCATCTGCGCACAGCATTGGGGTGGAAAACTCCATTTCTCGATCCTGAGGGCCCTATAGTAACCACCAACCTGCGCGATTGAGATATCATGATACCCGCCGCCTGGCCTGGTTAGTCCTATCGTGCGGGAGACCCGGGTTCGATTCCAGGTGCCGGACCATTCACTCAGGGTCTTAAAATAACTGAGGAGAAAGTGCTGCCTTTGCCCTAACATCTGCAAACGATTAGACCTTCACGTCTTCTCGGATAAAGACGTTAAACCGTAGGACCTCGGAGTCCAATAATTGGGTTGTAAAACCTGTTGGGTTCTCCGACTAGCCAAGAGTGGTGAAGCTAATAATAAAAAAATATCATAATGGCAGACACTTTACACTGTATTGTATTGTTTATAGCTAATATATTCAAATTCTGGTATATTCTACTAGGCTCTATGCACAACTGTCCCTACTCTAGTTTCACTGAACTCATGCAAGCGAGGGCTGTTTTGCCTCTTTCTCCTTAAGCCAAAATTCACTGCGTTGCAACCGGAGTGCACTGTGCGCCCTGATGAAGCCTCGTCTGAAGACACAAAGCAAGATTGACATTTTTTGCTTAATGGCTCAAAAATCTGCAGGATTACCATTTACCATGCACTGTACATATACACTAATTTATGTTTGTTTGTGCCTAAATTTTTGGTTATTCAAAGCTGATAATTATTGAGGGGAAAAAACAATGATATCCAGATTTCTAAGCCAGATTCAAATTGAACCATGTTCGTTTATATGTTCTTTTATGATGCACTTTAGCTTGTCCTTAAGTCAAACAACAACAACAAAACATCACACACCTGGCTAAACCTACGGACAATTCATAATTGAAAAATCCTGATTTCGTCCCCTCGCTCTTTAACCAGAAATCATTGCGTTGCAACCAGAGTGCATTGCGCACCACCACACTTTTTTATGTCACGTTCAGTTCAATCAGTCGTAAACACGCAAAATAAGCAAGAGACAAAAGGCCTTTTTTTTCCGTTGTATTAAATGTACATTTAAACAAACCAAGATATCCCTAGTATTACAGTGAACGCATTCTCACCATAACCTTGGGATACACTAGTTTCCAAAGTTAATTCTCATGCTATGGCGTCAGGGCCTGCATCCACCACTTAATCATCCGCACGTGCAGCCGTGTTGATCTTTGATCTTGATAAGTAAGAGCTCCAAGCAGTTGTCACTCTAAAAAGAGAGATAGTTCTGGCAAAACTAAGATCACGTTTTACCAAAACAATTTTTAAGTGCGTACAAACAGGTGGGCGAAGATTCAAACCAACGATCAGAGATGTAACCCTCTATACGTCATTTGACGAGGTGGGCTCCACTTTTTCTATTGCTGATAAACACTAAGCACGCCATAGAAATCGACACTATGTGCGGTGCTCTCAGAATTCTACCAGAATTTTGTTTGAACTTCATTTGGATGAATATTCATAAAAAAGCCAGATCTTTCTTTACTTATTTGTAAGGCTATGAGTAGGTACAGCCAAGACTCGTCATTTTACACTTGTTTATTCTTAATTACTATTGCGTGTTCGTGGAACACGTGTTTGTCTACGTACTAAATTCAATACAAAAATTGTAAAATTATTGTTTCAGAAGGCGACATCATTTCGTTTAGCTAATTGCGTTCATCGGTTCATTTTCCGAAAAAAAACCTCTGAGCAGTTTATTTGGCACTGGTGACTCGGTTTGGAAAAAATAAAAAACTGGTAGCACAGCCGAAAATTATTTGACTATGCATTTAAAAAGAGGCTACAAGAGCAAGCTGTTTAATGCAGCTGTTTAGGATTTATCGCATATTAACTCAGAGACAGGTTTAACTTTGAAAGCTTGTTTTCCCCTAATATTCTTATATTGAAATATCAACTTGAAATAAAAAAGATTCAACTATAAACCAAAGTTTCTTTTCAATCACCACCGAGCCAAAATTTTCCTTCCTCAAATTTTTTAACATTTTGTTTACAATTGTACTAAAAGAACTTTAAGTATTAAAGCTACAGACGTTCTTGCTCGCTCGTTCTTAGTCAAGAACACGTCACAAATTATAACTACAGGCTTTTAATATAAGAACAACGAATGGATGCTCAGATGGTCCAGAATTTAAGAACAATTTAAGAAGAAGCAAAGTTTGGTCTCGATAGTTAGAGAACAGCTTTTGGTATCACGTATATACTGAGGGTTGATCTTAACTTAACACTGAATCGGAGGAAAAGATGGTTTGTATTCATTTTTCTCATTTAACCACTGTCACTTGCCCTCATTGAAGTTAATTTCTTACAGTGTATGTGTATTGCAATACCTAAGGCTTAGCTTGTATTTGATTTAAACCACAAATACAAACAAGACTACAATTTAAGAACAATTTGAGGCTCAAATCGCCGAAAAATTACCATCAATGAGCCTCTGCCAAATTTACTAGCATGTAGTCGCTCTCACGAAGGGTCTTTGCTAAAACTTTAAGAATCTCTGGCCCAGTTTTGATTTTTCACACAAGGTTTTCTAAGCCTTGTGTTTTCTATACTTTTCACTAAAGGCACAAAAGACGTAAATTGAAGATAAGTATCTTGGTTCTTACAATGAATGATTTAGGATTCCGCAAAGTTAATATCAAAAACCATAGGAAGTCTTTTTTGATAAGGAAACCAAATAATTGAACATCGTGATATAACAGATAACAACGTAATAACCGCCTAGAAAAATATCAAATGTAATCGAAAACATTGCCTGGCAAAAGCGAATTAACTAATAGGCAAAGTAACCGAGGATATAAAAAATTAACGATAAACAAAACTCGCTCAGTAAGAGAGTTAGCGTTTATCACAAAAACATTTTGTTGTAGGAATTTTTATCCTTGACAGATTTAAATTGTATCTCTCTCAACCATTTAATCCGGCACAGGCTTATGTCAAAGTAATATCTGATAGATCAATTGTCGGTTAAATTATAGTCTTGCAGATATGAATTGCATTTGTCGCTGAAAACTTGCCTGTCATTCACATATGCATATAAAAAATCAAAAGACATCTTGCTATGTTTAAAAACATGTCGTACGTGCTTTTACATATAACATCGAAGGACCAAGTTTGTTGAATTTCAGGCATTCATTTCATTCTATTTAGCGGAGTGTGTCGAGGGTCCGTCGAGAGGTCTAACAGATTTAAAAGTCAATTAAGCTTTAACTGTCACACTTTTTTATTCTAACAAGTTTTGTTGGCGCCAATGACAGCTCTCGTTAAATTTTTGATTAGAAATCTCTTCCTGATTGTTTTTACTTATCTTAGTTTATAGAAAATACGTGCTTAGCTGTGATAGTTCAATGTAGACGATGGCTGTGCGGATAGATACAAGCCACAAAGATCTGTAAGGTAAGGCAAGCTTTTTAGCCAGCACTCTTGAGTTCAGTTCTAGAGTATATAAATAAACGCGTGTAAAGGCCTAATTCACTTAATTTTTTTCACTCTGTGACTTGATCATGACGAAAATTCTCGCGGAGACTGAATCGTGCGAGGTAAAGATTACGTGTACTTCAGCCCACTCAGCACGCAAAGACTTCGTTTTTGGTATTTGATTAAACCAGGAATATAAAATGGCTCAACCTTTCTCAGTTGGACCGCAAAATTCTAATCTAAACAGTGAAAGAAGTTTTTCTGTCATTCTTTTAACTTTTCTGTATAAAAAACTTCCAGAGTTCTTGAACACAAACCAAACTGTATACGGGGAAAACAGCAGTACTTGCATGAAACACTAGAGACAAAAACAGGCTATAATGCCATATTTGTCTACATCTTTCGACAGGATCGCTGCAGAATCTGGACATAGTATAAGAGATATACTTGATTATAAGTACATACCACGTTTTACTATTTTAAAGGCAATTGAACCTCAACATCGAAGACAAAGCTCCTTATTTTTTCATTTCTCGAAGGTATTTGTTTGTAAACATGAAGGAAAAACTCAAACAAACAAACAAAAGACTGTAGAGTATTGTGGTTCGCACTCGGAGTTTGTCGGAATTCACTTCTCTAATAAAAGCCGAACAACATTCAAAACCATTTCTGTAATGCTGTCTTATAAATTTTTGAATGATTTTTGCTGATTTTGACAATGCGCGTATTACTTTGCCTGGTAAGTCTAAACAGAACTTGCTGCGATTTCTATTAACCGCACAGAAAACTGAGATGGCGACCTTTTTGTTTACCCACAATTCCTAGCGCAGAAAAATTACAACTGTCCAAGAACACGCATAGAGAGAACTAGTAAACCTCAAACTGGCCTACTACTACTACTGCTATTACAAGGAAGAACTTCAATTCTGGGCTTTCATGATTTTTTTAGCGGCGTTATGCTTAAAAGATACTTGATATTCGTACAGCCGCAATTTCTTTCGGTAGTATGGCCCTCTCTGCACCCCCTTTAGACGTGTTAGGTTCGCAAGGTATTGTGGTAGAAAATACAGCGGCCATCTTTTTCGGCGGTGGTGTTAGGTTAAAAAATCATTGAGGTTAAACTTACAGCCGCCAGGTTTTTTTTCGATAGTATGACCCTCTCTGCACCCCCTTTAGGTTCGCAAGGTATTGTGGTACAGCCGCCATCTTTTTCGGCAGCATGGCCCTCTCTGTACCCCTCTTAGTCTTGGTGGTGTTAGGTTCGAAAATCATTGAGATTAAACCTACAGTCGTCAACTTTTTTCTGTATTAGGGCCTCTCTGTACCCCTTTTTAGTGGTGTACGTTCGCAAAGTGTTGTGGTAGAACGTAAATTAAAGCCGTCTTACACTTGTGGTAATATAAAGTAGCTACAAACGTATCAAACGCTGATGTAAGCTTGATCAATGACTTCCGTCCCTTCCGACGATCTTTGGATTTCCGTTCCATTTGTTCCAGATCAAAAATTTTAGTTTCAAGAGCGCTTCAACTTCTTTGAGGAAGTTTTCAAAATATTTGCTTGGGCGTATAAACATGGAGCAAAATAGAAACCATTCCGGTTTAAAGTGGCTTAATTATTAATAGCTCTCTTTAGTAGTCGATGTCATTTCCCTGTACATTTGCAATATATTCTCAGCAAGAAAACTCTGAGAGATTGTCAAAGTTTCAAGATATGTATTGTGTTTATAATATATTTAACCAGTTTGACAAAAAGAAAACCGTTGGCCTAGATAGCAAAACATTTTATCCGCCCACTAACTACACATCACTTGACAAGCTAATGGCGGTCTTGTTATTGTGTCAAGACAAAAACAAGCTCATTTGTCTGAATGGATAATAAAAAAATATCAAATCGGCAGGAAAGAAGCCATTAAACTAAATGAAGTTTGTGCTCTCAACTTGACGCCTTCCGCTCTTGGAGTTTTAAGAGAACACGCGAAGACAACTTTGACATTTTCTTATCAACTACGTACAACATTTAAATGACTCAGAAACGAATTGATCATCAAAAAGGTAAACTATAATATAATTGAACTAAGCTTTACTGTTTCATATCTCTTTCGTTATACATAAAACCATTCAAGCATGTGTGCATACTTGTAGAAACATTAAGTTGCAGAAGAGACTGTACACTTACAAGGAATTAAGGGAAAAGTTGAAACTGCTACTAAATAACGTGGGGACAACTAGGAAATGTTTGCTTGTTGTTGCTTCTTAAGGATTTAGAATTACAAACTTCAAAAAATTTTAATATGGTTTTCATTTACTAATTAGTGAAGGACGCAGTCTAAACAAAACACCGAGTAGGCTATAAAATTGAAATGCTTCGTGTGTTGTGGCGTTCTTGACACTCATCGTTCTTTTGTTTACAGCAGTGAATACTACATTATGAACGAAAGCTCAACAAACACAACTTCTACTCCCACAAGACCCGGCCTACAGGCAGTTAGCAATGAAGCTTTGTATCTCTGTGCTTTGATTTATGTCACAGTCGCGATTTTAGTTCTCTTAGGAAATGGCCTGGTTCTCGTATCGTTCTGTTGGCGAGCAACTCTTCGGACCCACACAAACTTCTTCATCGTGAGCCTCAGCGTAGCAGATGCGTTTGTAGGGCTGATTTCTGTGCCGTGGTGGGTCTATCTAATGTTCGCCGACCATAGTGGAAAACCTTGGTTCAGGTAATAAAATAGTTACTTCATTTGTAGCATTTATTCAAACCCGTTAAAATTGCTTTGAACTGTCCATCATTTGTACACTCCATAAAATATCACGAAGAAATTTGAAACATTCTTTTTTTTGTTTTTTTTTGTAAATTTTATTGTTGCTAATATTTCAATTAACTTGCCAGGTTTCAGAGCAAAATTTATTTTATACCATTTTACGCTAATTGCCGCAGCTGCTTTTCCGGAAAACTCCAGAAACTCAACGAAACAAGACTTGAAGGACGAAGTAACTTATTTCATAAACAACATGTTGCGTTTATCCTTTTCCTATTGGTTTGATATTTCAAGAATATGCTGACAGGCATTTTCGCATTAAGCTGCTTAACAAATTTTATTTGGGCATATTGGATTTGTGAACCGCATTAGAAGTGGTTAGCCTGTTGGAATATACCCATATTCGTGTCATTATACATTAAGACTTGCACTATCATATTGAAGTTTTGTTGGTGGTAAAGTTTTGAAGTAAGAAACCACGGCAGTTTTGTTTGCTTTCAGTAATACAGATATTATCGTCGCTTTCTGTTAGCTGCCACTTTCATTTTGCTACATCCTTTTTTACTATTTCTAGAAAACACGTAGTTCTAAAGGCATGCAATCTTTTCAGTGAGACATTATTCTATAGTTTTCGTGTTAATGTGGTTGGTCAGTATCGTTATATTGTGCACCGATTGTAGTAAACAGAGCCAGGCTAGCAGATTTGGAGCCCGGCTTATCGATTGCAATCTAAAGTTTTGGAATACGTTCCGAGTTTCTAGGAGTTTGAAATTCTGAGCAGAAAAGGTAACCTGCTGTACGAGAATACCTCAAAGCTCGTTTTTCCTTTGAACACTAAATAAGAGCAACATTAGAGCTTGCTGTCGCGCAATTACAACGCGCTGAGACAAATATATATACCACCAGTTTGATGTTCGCCTCGAAGCTTTGCGAGACGACTTTCTCACAAAATCTGCAACATAACAAGCGAGTTAACGAGCTCAGCTATTTCCTCTCGTGTGCACCAGGCTTAAGGAAATAAAATCCTTCATATAATTGATATACGCTTTGAAAACCACATTTGTCTTAATAACTAGTTGTCCAGTGTTTAGTATCCGGCGTTTTTGCCTTTTTTGATTTTAGGATGCAGCGTGGTTCAGTGGTTAGTGTGCCGGATTTGTACGCGTGTGTCCTGGGTTCAAATTCCACTCTAACCACTGACTGGATATGGCTTCGGTGATCCCTGAGTCAAATCCACCATGTTTGTTGGAGGCAAACTGTTCTACCTCCAACTAGGGAATCTTAACTGTTCTTACGTTTGTTTTGGTATTTAACTAAGACACTGAAAAGCCTGTTAGGGCAGTTTCCATTACGTATTTATTATGTATTTTTTGTTATCATCAACTGGTTAAAGTTCTTCTTCTTTCGATACCCAGGTTTGTGCATGACATCTGGATCGTTTTTGATATTCTGGGCGGCGTGTGTTCCATTCTACACCTAGTGGCTCTAAGTTGGGACCGCCTGTGTGCTATTGTTTGGCCACTCAGCCATCGCACCTTCTCCTCTACAAGATACATCCTTCTCCTCTCCATCATATGGTTATTCTCTGTAACTGTAGCAACACTCTCTATCCCTGGAAATCGTCATGCACGTAAAGAGTACAACGTTACCGTCATCGCCGTTTGTTTTTTCCTACCTGTTGCGGTAATTTGTTTCACACAAGTCGCCATCATGCACTCTGTACGACAGCGCATGCGTTATCATAACCGACGATTTGGTCTGCGACGTAACGTTAAAGTGGCAAAAACTATAAGTATTATGTTCGTGCTCTTCTTTCTTGGCTGGTCCCCTTTCTTCTCTTTGGCTCTGGCCTATTTTGTTAATCCAACTTTAGGAAGCATCCCATTTTTGGCCTTACACACGGTTAAGTTCCTGCAGTATAGTAACTCAGCGGTCAATCCTATTATTTACGCTCACAAGTTTCCTCATTTCAGAAGAACTTACTATTCAATGCTGCGTTCTTGCTGCGGGTTTGCGGCTATTTTGCCTGTCGGCCCTAATGGCGCCAGCACTCACACGACAACGTCAAGTATAAACAGCTCAAGGTTCGGCCAATCAGCTGAGTTCAAGAGGCCACGCGCAACAAATCAATCATCGCAGAAATCAGCAACAGCGTCTGTGAGGTATACGAACAATTTTCTTCTCCAATCTTCCTTTGCAGCGAAAGAAGCTTCGTCAAAAACTTCCACGATCAGGCCAAAACAAGGAACTCCAGTCATCCCCCTATCTTGTGATCTAATGCGGTCAGCGAAATATCCCGATGACAAAAAATTAAGTATACTTGAGCCTGATGTAATCCTTGTCGATAAACATTTCGAAGGAGGTCTCTCGCAAATTTCAGCCAATGAAAGCTTCGATCAAGACAGCAGTTCCAACGGCCAAAGAGAGCTGAGTGATACTGGTGCCGAGACTGCTGAAAGAGTGGAGACTGACGCTGATGACGAAAGTGATATCGCAATCGGGACTGACTGCATTGTGCTACGTACCACAGTTGAACTGTGTTATTCGAGACCTGTAGAGAACCTAGCAACATTAGGCAAACTAACGCAGTCTTCGCCTGATAAACTGGACGAGGTCCACAGTAGAAAACTAAAACGGCTTCGCGATTTGAGCCCCAAACCACGTGGTGATAATAGCCTCCCTCGAAGGTCAAAATCTGTGGATTATTTGGCAGGTCTCTCAGAACAATCACAGTTACTTCAAACAAATCTTACTAATAGTGAACATAAGTTTTTGGGTGCTATCTCTTTGAAAGATTGCGAAATTCGGGTTTAATTCGTATCTCAAAACAGAGTTCTTTCAGTGAATACGTAGTACTACACTATACCTAAAATTTAAGGAAAATTTCGAGTAATGTGTTGAGCCCTAGTGCAGGAAATATCACAAACGTTCTATGACACTGAATTTGCGGAGCGAAAGGTGCCTTCACCTAAACAATAATTGAGGAACCATACAAATTACGTAGCTTAAATATTATTTTTTCTTTACTTCATTTAAAATAAAAAGGAGAATGGGAGGAGAAGGTGGGCTAGAAAGGGAGGAGGGGGGGGGGGAATGGTTTGAAAGGAGTTGGAAGGGGTTTGGAGGATTGGAAAGGGGTAATCGAGCGAGCAAATAATTCTTTCAATTTTCTCAAATGTTACTGTTTTATTTTTCAATTTTCTTGGCGTCGGACTTATTTAGCTTGCTACAAAGAGCATAAAGATGTAATCTAAAAAGCACAATTGAGATAAAATAAACTCATGTCACTCAATGTCCAAAACGAAAGAACATGCTGAAAAAGATCTGATGGTTTCTTGGAAAATACGTGTTTCCCCTTTAGTGTTGATGACAATTAGTTACACTTTCGTTTCGTCACATAGTTTCTGCAATTATTTCATGAAAACAGAATTTTTTTTTCAACCGCATGTTGAGCAAGCACTAAAAGAATATAACTAAGTACTAGGAATTGCGGCAAAAAAAAAATGTTTTACGTAGAAGCGTATTCGATATCCCTTAAATCTTATCGAGTACTAACTTCCGTTTTCAAGTAACCAACGCATACATAGATAAATTCCTTTATTCCTAAAACCTTGCAGCTATAGGCTGAGTTACGTTTACTTACATTTCATTATAAAGATGAAAATTAGGGTAGCTACATTTCGAAAATACCGCATTTCGTTGTTGATGATCTATATTCGTTTGAACATTTTTTCGAAATGAAACAAAAACTGATTTTCTTGCTAGTTAGATGGTAATGTCTCGGCATGAGAAGAGCGCGATTGCCATATTTGTCAATTACTTACATGAAAATATATTATAGTAATTCGGGCATATAGATGTATAATAAACGTTGCTAGGAGCTCGAGAAGGCAATTCATTATTGGTGACAAAGTGCTGTGTTAGTTAATCGATTTTGATAGCCATTTTGAGATAATACCAACACAGTATCGTCCATCAATAATGGATTGGTATCTCGTTAAAGGAAGTTTACCCTTTAGTTCCAGCTGAATTGGTAAATTCTTTAATCTCGAAACCAAATTTTTCTTGAAACAAGTCTGTGAGAGTTTACTTGTCATCTTACGAAGTTCGCTAGCTTTAAGCGCTCAACCCTTATTTTCTCATTACAAAATGTTTTCTTTTGTATACCTGTAGTAGACCTGGTCTTAAACACGGTGAAATTGAAGCACAAACAAACAACCTTTTCGCCAATATAATATTAGCGTTCTTAGCGCAGTATCAAGCTAAGATCTGACTACTTAAACCACAAGTGTATTAGTTTTGACGGAAAGGCGTTTTAGATCGCTCTTCTCAATACTTTGTTGCTTTGGACATTTTTCACGAGTCCTGCAAAATAAACACGCATCTTTGAGCGACTGCCACTAAACTCGAGAGTTTGTTTAATTGGTGATAACATCAAGCAACGTAACCGCTAGTTTGATTTTATACCAAAACCGATGTCAGCAGTAAAATTCATAAATGTTAAGGATACAGCACTTTTGTTATTGTGAGAAAAGCCTTGCAAGGTTTGTTTCATTAATACAGCAGATAATAACTTTTGAAGTATGGAGTAAACAGATTTGTCAAACTGTCAACCTCAAACTTTGAGTTTCTAGCGTTGTGATTGGCTCACTTGATCTCGGTTATCAGCTCATATACCGA
>JAOBAT010099635.1:15548-33898 GCA_026413305.1 Hydrozoanthus tunicans
AGATGCTGAATTTTTGGATGAGAGAACCACACCTAAGGAGATACTTATTGAAAATAAAGTACCCAATCCTAAAAAAAGAGGTAGTTCTTGGAAAAAAGTGGATCGCACGTGCATCCATTCTAACAATGGACTCTTGAAAAAGTGGATGGGCATAGTTACTTCTGGGATCCAATCTAAGAAAATGTTTTTTGAAAGTAATAAGTCTTATCTAAGAAGAATTTACCTCAAAAATAAGTTTACTGTAACTAACTAAGATATGGACGCCATCTTAGAAGGAAAGGTATTCCTTGAGTTGCTAAATATAAAAGCACATGTAGAATTATATATAAGCAATTTATTCAATTCATTGATGAGAATCTATCTTTCATATCAGTCTTCGTGTTTGGTCCAAGAAAGAGTTTTTCTTAAATTAAGGTTGAACTTTTTTTCCCTTTAATTTAAGAAATTTGCTAACTATAATAATGTCTTTCTATTGCACTTCTTCTCAAGCCTGTGGTGCACCAAAAGTCTTTAGCGGCAAGTACTCTGGTTGAGTAGCATTTTCAGCGGAGGGCGAGCAAGAAGCCGTGAACGATCGACAAATGGTCAAGCTCGCTAGTGCGGAATCCCTGCGAAAATAGTTTGGCGAATTGAGGTACGCAAACGTTGAGCGGAAGGTAGAACTTCGATTAATCCAAACTGATTTGGGTTTGAGGGACGGACAACATCCACAAACTATGACAATATAAGCTCTCCTAAACTCAGGGAACTTTTGGGCATACAAAATTGGATTGACGACAGAATTTCCGTATTGGAAGAACTTTACAGCAAATATTGCATCCATCGGAGGGATATAAGCATTGGGATTAGTGATGAAAATTAATGATAGCGTAAAAAAGGGAAGCCATCCGATTACAAAAACAAGAATCATGATAATGATTGTCTTTGCCGCACAAACATCTCGCCGAAGTTTGGAGCTTCTAAACTCCTCACTTGGTTTTCTCTTGATAGTGAACAGAATAAACCCTTGTGCCAAGCATATCGCTGTTAACGGAACGAAAAAACATAGAATTATAACCGTGATATTATAGGCTTTGAAAGCTTTAGCGTTTCCAATTATTGACAATATAGAAACCAGTATGGTGCAGAGCCAAATGGCAAACAGGATTACGAGGTATTTTCTTGTGGTATAGGATCGATGTTCCAGAGGCCATACAATGGCGCAAAACCTGTCCCAACTAAGTGCCGTCAAATGCAGTATTGAACTTACTCCCGCAAGAATATCAAATGCGTTCCATATTTTCTCAAGTGCATCTGGGACTTCCATGCGGTTGCTATATTTAGTAAGAATAAGTGTCGTGTACCACGGTAAAGATACAAGGCCGACTAACAGATCTGCACACCCAAGGCTCACGATGAAGAAGTTTGTGCGAGTGTGTAAGGGTTTGTTCTTCGCAAAGGATAAAATTACAAGCGTGTTGAAAAAGATAATCACCGTAGCTACAAACGAGTACAGGACGGACCACGTAACTTGAGATGAGAACGAGAGGACGGCGGCAGAGTCTGCAGTTTTGTTTGTAAAATTCGTCATCTTTTTCTTAGTACCTGAAAAGTAACAAGATGAACTTTTCATCGATTCGTTATTGGATTAAAACAACAGACAAAGCCATTTGTCGGACAAATCGTCGAAGTAGTTTTGAATTAGCAGAAAACCATCGAAAGACCTAAGTGATAAAATGATAGCTCAATCATCTAAAAAAAATAAAGGCAAAAAAACAAAAACAAAAACAACAACAACAACAACAAAAAATAGACTCGTAAAACATGCGACGACAACCATTTTATGTATTGTCAGAAAAACATTTTGCGCAAAAGCGATGAGCTGGCTAACTCGCCCTATCTAGGTACAATCTTAAATTCACTCTTAGATGGAGCAAAAACCAACATGTTATTGCCATATTACTTGTCAATATTTTATTTTCATCCTGTTTTCTCTCTATAACAGCAAGTTTGCTTGCTGCCTTGTTTTGCCCCAGGGCCTTACATTTTTTCTATAGTCTTCAGTATTGGACTGACAAATTTAAGTTAAGTCTTTACCGTTGTTCTAGCGGAACGCCCGTGGTAAACTTGGGCGTTATTAACGGATTTTCATGTCTTTCTGCTAAAGAATAAAGAAGCTTAGTGATCACAAGTAACATCAAAGATCAAATGATTTTTGGAGGAATTTACTTAGAGTTCAACACCTTACACAAAAGAACTAAAATAGCCAAAGCTTGCAGGAAAATCATGTACAAAAATATTCCAACAAATATTATTGGTATATATCTTCATTATGGATAATTATGAAACCCTACAAACACACATTGTTGGCAGATATGTACAAAGTTACAGCCACAGATTTGTTTAGAAAGAAGACGAATGGCGGTTTCAAGTGATTACCTTCGTATTTATTTGATGCCTTATCCGTCTTGATTTTCTTCGGTTAATCGACATAAATAAAAAGATAAAAATCCTGATGTGTTTCAAACAGCACACATTCGCCCAATACCAAGACAGTGAAAGTTCATCATTGAGATAATTTTCAACCTAACTACTAACTAGAAAGCTGTCGCTCCTGAAGTCGGTAAAGTTTCAAGATCTTTTTGCAATCAAATCAACGTTTTCGAATGTATTTAACTTTGCTTTGTTTTATGCTGACAGTAGGTTGAAAAGAAAGTTGCAGGACGTATACAAACTATATATAAATAAGGGCTGTGAAATAATTGTTTTTTTAGATTTAGGACTCTCCGCACCGAGAATTTAGGATATCGCATTCAACAACTGAAATTGAAACTTGATATATCAGAAGTTATACCCTCAATCTCTTTTAGCTTCATATGAAACATTAGTGAAACATAGTCTGTATTCGTTCGACTTTCTATTTGTTGGAAGACTTATCTTGTATATATTAGTTAATGAACAAATTTTTTGATGTCACAAATGGCTAAACTAGAAAATTCTCTCCCCTTCAATTTTCTCCTCTTTCTTTCAAATTCTTTTATTCCAACATTAACAAAATTGAATTTATACGAATTTTTTTTTGAACTGAGATGTTAACTCTCTAGATCTAGCGCTACTAGTATTGGAAATCTAAACGGCCCTTTACGAATTGTTTTGTTTCGAGATATAAATCAAATGCTCGAAATTGAAAACACAGGTGCCAAAATGTAAACACTAGTTATAAAAAGAAATGAAAATTATAATGTACGTTTTTTGTACAAACACACATGAATTACTCATAATAAAGCGTTATATATATTTTTCACTTCTTGAATACATTTCTAGGTGCTCGTTGGTTAGCCTTTAGCTATAGATTCAAAACCTGATATGCCTTTTAAAAATAACCCTAACTCATTTCCCGTGCTCAAATAAACAATACGGGTTTACAAGAAGATCAATTGCCCATTAATCACATGTTGAAAATTAGAAAATAGCTCTTAAGTAAAACGAGTCACGAAAACTTTGAAGAATAACTTGCATATTTTACAGGTATCCGGTTTTATAAAGACCTGAATAATGTATCATGAAAAAGGAAGGAATAACCTCTGTTTGATAGTCTTGATAAAGCTACAACTGTTAAGCCACTTACAACGAGTTCTCGTGTACAACCATGGCGCCCACACGTTTCAAGTAATAACTAATTAATTTCAACGCTTTACCAACTTGAAGTTAAACCTAATCTTACTCATTCAAATTTTCTTCGTTATTTAAAACTTTTTACAGTAAAGAAAACAGTAGCAGCTACCTTTAAACTACACTTGGGAGAGATTTCGGACAACCTTTCTTTCTAGGAGAAGAATGCTCTCACATTACAGAATGTTAACCCGCTTTTAACTATTTTTAAGAACGTTATGTTCTTCGTAGGATTCCAACTCGCTCAGTTGGCTGTCTGTCAAGTTGATTTTAATGTCTTTTGCTCCTTTTTAGAATACGTTTTGGCTTTTCCCTTTCAATAACTGCCCAGGATCAATAAGTAAGTATTTGCATTGTTTGTTGCTTAGCAGGTGCTCTCAATCCAAGGTAACTGAATAATCCTGGCAGCTAAATAGCATATAAGAATTGGAATTTGCATGCGCATTTGGCCTGATGGCGATTGTGTCGATCGAATTTAACATCCTGCCATTTTACAACCTGTTTTTTTCAGCATCGTAAAGAAATATACCTACTTTCATCCATTACTGTTTAACAGTGTGTGAACATCCTTCTGAATGCAAACAAAACATATACAGCTTGCGAGCTTTACAAGAGTTGTCTAACCCTTTCAGTCCCAGTTAAACATATTGGTAAAGTATCTCAACTAAAGCACCTATTTTCGTTTAATATAACTTTCCTTCAGTAGTTCACTTTTTTTTATCAACTCCTATTTTCTCAATACCAACTGTTTTTTTTTCTTTGTTTATGTAAGGAGAAGTTTGATGTTGGTAACGGACAGTCTCGTGATAAACAGCGTTTAGCTTTATTCCTTATAATAATTTTCAAGAGCAGCTGTAAAATATTTCATTATCTATCTATATATGTGGTT
Source organism: Hydrozoanthus tunicans (assembly GCA_026413305.1). NCBI lineage: Eukaryota > Metazoa > Cnidaria > Anthozoa > Zoantharia > Hydrozoanthidae > Hydrozoanthus > Hydrozoanthus tunicans. The sequence goes on from JAOBAT010099635.1 coordinate 20,089, forward strand.
ATATTAAATTTCGTTCCATCTACACAATTATTCTTAAAATTTCTCATTGTTATTCTTGTCTGAGTATATTTTCAAGTTGACATTTTATCTTTACTAAATGTGTTAAATTCACAGCTGAACAAATTTTAGAGGCCGAACTAAAATCAAACCATGTTGCTTTTCAAATCATGATCAAGCCGTATTTCTTTTCACGAAAAAACCCAAACTCACAAAGTGCTTTGTTTCAATTAGGAAAAATGATTATTGTTTTTAAAACACAACGAGCAAACTTTGAAAATCAAATGAGAGTTGTATAGTTAATCTTTGTTTTTACACGAGAGCAAAACATCTTTTAATTTGAATCGTCAAATAAATTCGTTGAGCTTTGTACTAGCGAATATCAAATCAATAAATGATACATTTGGAGTCAAAAGAAATGTTTTCAAAGTAGTCCCATAAACGAACTGAGCTAACTGCATTTCTTGTCTCATAAGGTTTCTGATATTCTTTTGTTGAGATTGAAAGGCCAATACAATAATAGTAAAACAAAGTAGAGGTTTTTGGCCAAAATGACGAACTAAATTAGATTGCTGTAGAGTGCATAGACGTAATTTTGGAAACCAAAAATCAAAGCAAAAATACTGATTGTACAAAAAATCACAGCTCTGCGGGTTCCTTAAAACGTTATCAATAAACGTAAATGAAAAAAAAAATCAACAAATCCGCTTAAAAATCATGAGATTGTTTTCGTAAACAGAATTCCAGTTCAATGCCAAGGCCAGGATTACGAAAAAACTTTTTTTACCTCTTTCTTCTAACATTTTAGTTTTAACAAAATAGCTTAAAATTAAACTGGCTGCTTCCAAGAAATTTCCTTTAAAGAAAATACGACAAGTTATTAAGAAACTGGAGTTCCTTAGTAACTGGCATAGCAACAACAATGAACGAGGACATTCACCCTCTAGAAGTTACCCAAATGTTTCTAACCTAGTTTTACCTACTATCTGAAAATTTCAAGAGTGAGATGAAAAACATTTCAAATGTGATCGCAAGCGTTTAGTTTTTGTGGGCGTTTTTTTAAATTCTATAATGGAGAATACGCAAGACCTTCCAAAAGTTCCACAAATCAAAGTTAAAACACAAAACGAACGGGGCACATTTTTATTCATCAACATACCTGACAAATTTTATCACTTATCCTGCAAACGCTTTCTGTGAGAACTGACCAAAGTGCTGCTTCCAAGCTTTTATGAAGTAGAAAGAAATTAATATGTTCTGTTATTGTAAGAAACTCTGCGAACAATTCAGGTGTTAGATTCTAACATAACTGATGCAGTGTACATAACATAGATCATTTGCTGATTAGCTGAAACTGAGCGGAAGAAAAAACGTTGAACTCACACATATCCAACTAATCGCTGGTTAGTTTAGTCGGTAAACTGGCGGTAACTCTGCCGCCCGGGATCGATCTAAGAGTCTCAAATTAACTGACTGAGGAGAAGGTACTTCCTTTGCCCTATCATCTGCACTTTTCAGCGAGAAAAGGTGTTATTCAAAACTGAGTGTAATGTTTCATTTTAAAAGTCAGTTCCTCTATACTGTGCGTGTTTTACTTCCGTTCAACGGTTGAGCCGACAGTTTGTTGTTATCAGCGGTATCCTTGATCACGACAAAAGGTCTATTCTTAGCCAGCGTAACCTGGCGTTCTAGTCCGTTCTCGATGGCGAATCGAAGAGCGAAGCGATGAGCGAGTTTTCGCCAGCGAGAATGACTAGAACGCCAAGCTACGCTGGCTAGTCTATTCTCCGTTTATCATAGTCAGCTCTTTTCGAAGACCTAGAAGATTTTATGTATAATTATTAGATTAAGACATAGTTTTTCTACCAAGCCTGATGTCTATTAAAATACATTTAAACGCTGAACTTGTAATCTTTCTCTACAATATTTAATATGCTGCTTTTAGTGCCGGATTGGCGGAATGCCTAAATGTAAATGGCTTCTGTAGTTCCTCTGGAAGATGTATTCGCGTCTCTTTTTCAAATTAGTTTATTACTTAAATTCATACAGCAGACACTCAACACCCCCATTTGGAAACTTGCAAACTGTCAATAAAGGCAGAAAGAATGCTTTTCAGGTTAAAGGCGCGAAAAAATCTGAGTAACTTACGGGAATTAAGCACAAAAGCCTTCGATGGTTGCCATTAAATGCATGTAATATGCGACGTTTGAGTCAATGAAATTCGACAGATTTGAACTAAATGCTACTTGAGTCGAATATTTGACTAAGCCAGCCAAATATGTGACAGAAGTTCGACTTCTGAATCAAACTTCAAACTTCACATGTGCGGAATCTAAGGCATAAGTTTTATATAAATTATTTATGATTAACTCAATCGAACTTAATTCAAACGAAATGGCGGGCAAAATAGAGAGTTGCTCCTCGTTGCTTGAAACCGACAATTAAATTGTAGTTGCGGGGGACAGGCCCGCACGGCTTCACCTTCGACCTTTATATTTTGGCGGTTTGCTACATACCTTTTTTTTCTTAGTGTTAAAGTAGTGTTTAAAGCTTGAAAAAGTGTGTTAGTTTGTATTGATTTACTTTTCAGACAGCATTGCGTTATATTTGGTAATTCTCTCGGTGTTTGGATTTATTTTTTAATCCTGCACTTCTTCTATCAATTTTTAATTTCTACAAGGGTTTTATCAAATTGAATTTCTGTGTATTCTCGTTTTAAGAGGCATATTTTGAGGTTACGAATTTTCTTTTCGATTTTGTGATTGGCAGTGAAGTGTGCATAATTATATTGGATTTTTTCCGCTTGTCTGCAGTGTGTGGACACATCTAAAATGCCCGTTTCATGAAGAGTTTGCCGGGTCTCGAAACACAGTACTTAATTTCACTTATATTCGACACCAAGTATTCGACGTTTGAATCAACTGCCGCTCTAAACTGTTTAGGTCGACTCAAATAGGTATTAGATTAGGCACATGTGAAATTTTCTCTGAGCATTCAACTTGAGGAGCATTCTTTCTGCCTTTATTAACTAATGACTGCCTTAATGACTAAGGATTAAACGCTTTTGTTTTATGATACGAAATAAGTTGCTTTATCGGAATAAATTTCATGCTTTTCAAGGTTACAGTTTGGACAGTAAGAGGATATTACAGAGACGGGGAAATGAATAGCGAAAGAGAATCAAAAACTTTTTTTCTTTACTGCGTTGTGCCAATTGTCTTTGCACGAAAAAAATCAGCGTGTTTCTTTTTCACTTTAATCCTAATTGTACTTTGCTTTGTACAAAGTGGGTTGAGAGTCACTGCCGCCAGTTAAAACTTCCACTGGTCATTTTTACTATATTGTTTCATGGTCTATAGAAAACACAGCTAAATATTGTGTAAAGCAAGGAGTCAAGTGTCATGAATCAAATATCAATACACGTCTGTGGAAGCTTGTTTTATGCATGTCACGTACTTGCAATGTTTTGGCGCAAACATTTCCCGCCTTTTTAAGATGAGAAAGCCATGATACACTCTTTCTTTTATATACAAGAACCTTTCATAAAAAAAGCATTGCTCAAAAATTCTACAACTTTAAGTTTTTAAAAAGAACTTGCTTGAAAAGATTAAAACTGTGATACTGGTTAAAAGGAATTCGATACAAAAATGATTTCGAGAAGCAAGCTGAAATCAAGTTGTTAGATGAGCCAATTAAATATTCAACTTGAAAGCAGATTTGTTTTACGAGCTGTATTCAGTGGAGAAAATTTGTTGCTAAACTGTAGGACATTAATAATATACACCACCTAATGGCTACTTTGAATGTAGGTATTTTGAAGACAAATACTGACACTTTTTCGTACTTTAAGCTGTTTTGAAAAATTTTTAGTTGTTGCGTATCAATTGTGTTATGGTTGTACGTGGGAAATTGGGTGAGCATAAGAGAAGCGTTTGAGTAGCTCTCGTGAGGGGAAAAGTGCCTAAAACTTGAAAAAAAATAGCAATCATTAAATGTTACAATTGTCCAGATGTGCGGGGGTCTCTGTTCCTATCGAGTTGAAAACGCACGCTCACTTCATACAAAAAGCGCGCGAGCGAAAAGTCTCTATTATGATCTAAAAACGTTAACATTTGAAGCAAAAATCTTTAAAAGACTAAGATATATTTAGCACTATATCTAAACCATGTGTTCTTATAAAACAGTAAAAGGTATGTACAGATTTAGTTGGTTTAGGTTTTGATTTTACAAACACAAAATAAGTTGTATTGATAGCTAGTGTTCAAGCGCGCAAGCAAAATAATTGCTTTGGCGGTCATTCACGCTAACGAATGTATATGTATGCGCGTAAATGAGGTCTGGAAACCTCGTTGGTTAACCTCGAGTGTTCTATTTTCATCTTGTGCTAATCTCAGCTTCTCAATTTTATAAGTAAACAGCGTGCAGGTGACCCATACGTGCTCAGTTGCACGCAAAGAGAACTTGCAGTTTGCGTAACTCATAAAGTAAAAACAGAGGTCACCCGTTGAATACAAATTTAAAAACTGTTGGAGATTTTAGAAATTAATATGATGAACACGACTACCTACAAAGAACGTGCCAATCCGCGGTATATATATAGTCTATGCTCGACTTGTTATGAAAGTCATCAGTTTAACTATTATATCAATGAGCCTGAGTTTTTGGGAGGAATTAATTAACCAGCCGCTGTACAAATGGTTAACAAATGGATGGCGCTTCACTGCCACATCCGTTTCAAGAGTGCCTTTCCATTAGGCAAATGCGTGCTTACTTATTTTTTTTTTTTGAAAAAAAAGAACTTTGTTTGTCATATACCTTAAGGCCTAGGACAAGGTCCAACATCACACAATTGTAAATTCATCTTGAGCTTGGTCCCACAAAGGCAAAGCTAGGGGATTTAATCACATGCATCTTTTTGTGCAGTTGTACTTTGGTATTCAGCAATTATTTTGTGTCTTCCTAGCAGAGGGGCTGCGAGGGTATATCGCAATACCCCATTTTGTTGTCTCACAAAAATAATCGGTTTCATATTTAACCATCAAGTAACAGGCGTAAATCATTTGTCCATGCACGGCCTTTTAAGCTAGAGGTCTCCAGTTCGATCAGTCTGTCGACTTTCTTCTGATCAGTGAGTTGTAACATTGAGGATTTATTAAACAGAGCACTGGCAAAGGGAGAGGAGAAACGTGCTGGCAAAGGGAGGGGAGAAACGTGCTGGCAAAGGGAGGGGAGAAACGTGCTGGCAAAGGGAGGGGAGAAACGTGCTGGCAAAGAGAGGGTTGAAAGGTGTTGGCAGAGAGAGGGGTGAAAGGTATTTGCAGAGGGAGGGGTGGGAAGGACGCTAAAAAAGGTAGAGGGTGAAAGGCGCACCATATTTGTTCGTATTTTTTCTATGAAATACAGCACCTTCAGAGTGCTTGTGAGGACATACTGACATCGTCAAAAAGCATTTAACAGTTTACCCTTGTATCCTTCACACTGAACATACTAAAACTGTAAATTTTGTCGTAGCTATGAGAACTAACACCTAAACAAGTGAAACAAACATAGTTTCCCGTCTTATGGTGTATGTAATTACAGAGGGACTGAATGTGATAAAGTGAATTGAAAACGATAATTTAAAACTTAAATAGAAAATACAAAAAAAAAATATATGAGTTACAATATCAAACTCGGCAATATCAATGATTCCTTAACGCAAAGCGGTGATAAAAGTCGTATTTTTTATTCGTTTCTTTTCTGCGCATTGAAGCAACATCCTACCAATGCTATGTAAAGCGAAGATAGATGCTGATAAAGAGTGCTTAAATGGTCGTCACGTCCCTCACTGGTTATAGTCAAGACCTGGCTAATTAGTTACCATAGCGAGACAACTGGTTCTGGGTTATAAAAAACTCCTGAATTATTAATGTCAGTTAAGAAAATTAAAGTTATGTGATCAGTTTTTTTCTTATCAGTCGTATAATCATAGATACTGGATATAACATGGCCGCTTGGAGATACGAATTCTATCTTCCGAGTACTGAAAAAATATCTCACGAGTGAATGCATTTCTTTTTATCACATACTTAGCGAGATTCTACATGTTTCTCTCAACCATTGACAAGTTGTTTCAACGGCGGGAAAAGTGTTTCATACCAATCACACGTGATGATATGGAAATCGTGCGTTCTTATTGGCTGTTTTTGATATCACCACGTATGTTTGATATGGGGTTGCTGGTGCGCTTCATACTTCACCGACATCGAACTAAGTATGTGATAGTTCAATTTTTTAAGAAAACAGTATGAAGAATTTGAAAGGCTACTTTTTTTTCCTTTTTGTCAATGCCTCTGAGTGAGATGCCAAAAAATGGAGACGGGTTTCATAGTAATACTAGCGTGACATATCCATTAACAAACTACAAGTTGCTTTATGTATTTTCTAAATTCGTGTAAGTAGTTGCTATTCAAATTTCTATAAGATTCTTATCAAAAGGTAATAACTTGAAAGCTAATTATTCCTGTGGTAAACAAAGCGGTACTTCACTACAACAAAAGAGGCTGAGAAACAATATATAAGAGACACATTCTTGCTTGTATCTAGCTAGCCGGAACTGCACTCTGTTGTAGAAGAAAAAAAAAATTTTGCGATTACATAACTTAAACTATTGTTTTGTACCAGCTTGAAAGTTGTTTTTTTTTCGCTTAAGCGTATAGTTGTACTTATAGCAAACATTGACTCATTCATACTGATGCGGTCCAATAGACGTGCAACTGATACAACCACGGATCTAAGTAACTGCGAAAACCCGACACTTAAGGAGAAAACGACTGAGTTGTCAGAATATATTACATGCTGTGTTGACTGTGAACAGAGAGGAGACATTAAGCGGGTATAAAAGGGAGCAAGATTTCTTCCATTAGTTATAGTCTAACTCCCGGTTGATGAGTGCAGTGGATCGCTAAGAGTATGGTAAAGACAATTTTGCTCGTGTATCTTATTCCCGCTCTGTGTGTAGCGAGAGTACCTCTAGAAGATGTTTTTCCTTTTGACGAGATAGAAGACGTCGAAGCTGAGCAAAATGACGGTAACTTGTTTCTTCTGCTTCGGTTAATTTTCAGTGCTGTAAGACTGTCCTTTGACCTTACGCGCTACGTCAACCCAGCACCTTCGTTTAGTTTTCTCTGACGTACCACACGCAATTACTATTTTACACGGCTCTAATTTTCTGACTATTGAACATTTTTAAAAGTCTGAAAAGCTGTTAATTTCTAATTGTAATAAGAAAAAGTTTACCATACTCATTTGACCAGCTTTGAGTTTGAAATGTTGTGTCGCTGCAGTTTGTTATATAAAGAGCGAAACACATTTATTTCATTTTCTATACGGTAAATCAAGTGCTTTTTTCCAATCTTGAGTGAATTTACCATCCTTCGTTAAAATCTTTACTTAACTTTTAATCTATGCGAAATAAATAGTTTTTCTGTGGTTTGGCGCTTGATTTTCGGGTTCATTATTCGAGTTCTAGACAATTTTGCTAAATTTATAAAATTACTCTTTTGTATCTGAAAAGAATCAGCACTAAATAATACAACTCAGGGTCTCTCAATACGAGCTTAACATCTTAGCGAACTGTAGCAAGTCACCCATGGCGCACGTTCACGCACCAAAAGGTCAGTTTGCTGTTCAGTCCCGCCTAAAAAGAGGGTGCGTGGCACATGGCCACGCCAAGAGAAACGTTTATATGTTTGCTTGCCAATGGGAAAGTTTGCTGTTTCCCGCCAAAAGAGAGGGTGTGTCACACATGCTCACGCGCAGTTAGGAACATTTGCTCTTTCCCGCCAAAAGAGAGGGTACAAGCACACTGTCACGCGTCATTAGGAAAGTTCACTGTGAATGGGAGGGCGGCTATGCAAGAATGATAATGACTTTCATTATTCTGTTGACTTATAGAGATTTGTCACATAGTGAGAGCAACTAAAAGCTGCCAAATTGGATCGTTGAAATTGAGTAAACGTGAATGAAAGATTTATTCTTTACAAAATCGAGAACAAAATCCCTACGGAAACGACTAGCAAAACTAAGAGATAGAAACCTGCTTAACAGCTGATGTGTGCCTTATGGTTCTATCATTTTAGGCGCTGGCGTTTGCTCAGAGGTTGAAGCTCATTTGCGAGTGGATTGTGGGTATTTTGGTATTACACAGGAAAAGTGTAAGCAAAAAGGCTGTTGCTGGGACGACTCTGTACAAAATGTTCCCTACTGCTTCAACAAACCAGATACAACTGCCCCAGATTATGGTGAGTTTTAATGAAGGAGGGCTTGAAAAATTGAAAAGAAATTTAAAAACAGAATAAGGTACGAATAAGAAATAGAATCAATACCTAGAATGTTAAATAGAATTAAACAACAAAAAACAGCAATACGCATCAATATTGATACACATAAACAACAATATAACTTCCATTGCGAGTTGCTAGAATATTCGAGCAGTACAAAATTGAACCGCACGAGATGTAGAGCATCTTTAGTTGGCCGCCGCTAACATCCCGTAGAGGATTCCAAACTTGTCTTCTTCTTTTTTCATATTTACGCAAAGTTGCCTTGCTAGGATTTTTTTCGTTTTTACCAAGGTTAGTGTAGATACAGTGATTAATCCAAATTTACTTACAACTGTCTTTTTTAGAGGTTTGTTCTTCCCACGATCCACAACTAAGGGTCGACTGTGGATTCCTCGGTATCAACAAAACAGTGTGCCAGGGTAAAGGTTGTTGTTTTGACCACTCAGTCGGTGGGGGTTTGCCCTGGTGTTTCAACAAGCCCGACTCTTCAGCTCCAGGTATGTCTGAACATATTCTCGTTGATAATCTTTCATTTTGCTTTCGACATGCTAGTGTAAGATAGTATATAGTAACTAACTCGGTCACTCCAACTGGTCGGAAATTAACAAGGCCAAAGACAACACCGATGCTTTGCATGTTGATACAAAAACATTGTCTCGAATCTTTGTTCGTATTTTCTGTTGATGCTGTATACCAAGGCTCAAGAATTTTTCTTTGTCTGAAATTGTCTTTGTCAGTGACTTGTACTTGATTGAAATCAATCCTATTAAACTGCCTTGCTTGAAAGTCTTTGAGTTAAATTATTCGATTTAAAGGCCCCATTTGTCATATATTTTACACAGCGGAATGCAAGAAAGTGGCTCCTGAATGGAGGGTTGAATGTGGATTCATTGGCATCAACAAGGAGCAATGTCTTCATCGACAATGTTGCTATGACGACTCTACTAAGGGGGCCAAGTACTGTTTTAACAGACCAGACACAAGTGCGCCAGACTATGGTGAGCCGTAGCGAGGAAACCTATTTTGTCTCAGCAATCTTTAGAATATCAAATCTCAAAAAGTAATTTTTAAGTTTTTTCCAACCTTCGCAAGAATGAAATTTTTTTGCCAGATTCGGGCCTAAACTCGTAAAGAACAGTTAAATATAGGGAAGAAAAAAATGAAGATAAAATGCATTTCTTAGTGACTGTTTATCATATAACTGTTTCAGAGTTTATTTGCGTAGAAGATGGATTATGCTTGTTCAGGACAAGAGTTTACTACTTACTGTAGACCTTTTTCATAAATGACAACGGTTCATTGGTATTCGTTTTTTCAAAATTGTCTAAATGGTTACTCGCAATTCATTTTCTTGCCTCATATTTTTGAAACAAGTTATCAGTTTCAAAATCTGGTCTCTCTTCGTTGCGCTACATTTTTGTCCCTTTTAACATATATTTGACATTGTCTGTACAATTACGGCCTCATACAGGTTTTCGTTCTAAATTGAACCTCATCAGTTCGTCACCATGTTGGATAATATCCCATTCTTCGTACAAGTACTATATAGTGTCTTATCCACAGTTCTATACTGTTTATCTACCAAGCCCATAGGTTTGAGTCAGAATACCCTATAAGGAACTCTCTTCTACATCTGCATCTTGAAAGATACATTGTTGAGTGATCCAAGTAAATGCAAAAACTGTATGGTTTTGTGGGAAATTTTTGTTTTTGCAAAGGCATGACTGTAGACGTGGTGAAATCAGCCCAAACTAACAACGACTGTTTTGTTGTTTTAGAGGTTTGTTCTTCCCACGATCCACAACTAAGGGTCGACTGTGGATTCATCGGTATCAAACAAACAGAGTGTCAGGGTAAAGGTTGTTGTTTTGACCACTCAGTCGGTGGGGGACTGCCCTGGTGTTTCAACAAGCCCGACTCTTCAGCTCCAGGTATGTCTGAACATATTTTCGTTGATATTCTTTCATTTTGCTTTCGACATGCTAGTGTAAGTCGATAGTAACTAACTCGGTCACTCCAACTGGCTGGAAGAGAACAAGACCAAAGACAATACTGATGTCCCGTATGTTGTAATAAAAAGGTAACAAGTTTTTTGTCTCTACTTTTGCTTGATGCAGTGTGCAAGGTACTTTTTCTTCTAATGTTTTTTGTTGAAGACAACCACTTGATTAACTCTCCTTCTGATGCCCTTTCTGATGCCTCTTCCTTTATGGTGAGCCGTAGCGAGGAAACCTATTTTTTCTCAGCACCCTTTAGATGGACCGTTGGATGGGGTGGTTAAAGTGGGATTTTGCGGTATCGCATGTTGCGACTCTATTAGTGTTTTGTCATGCTTTTTGTACAGCGGAATGCAAGAAGGTGGCTCCTGAAAGGAGGGTTGAATGCGGATGGATTGGCATCAACAAGGAGCAGTGTCTTCATCGACAATGTTGCTATGACGACTCTACTAAGGGGGCCAAGTACTGTTTTAACAAACCAGACACAAGTGCGCCAGACTATGGTGAGCCGTGGCGAGGGTACTCTTTTCGCCTCAGCACTTTTAGAATATCAAATCTAAATCTTAACTCAACGTTAATTGAAAAAAATGACAAGTTTTGTATCCGGAGAGTACTAGTAAAATTGTAAGGAGCACCCTTTAGCTCTTAGTTTGACCACTCCAGCCTGAAAAACAAATGTACGTCATTAATCGAAGAATATCAAGTATCAAGGACCAAAAGTTAGAGAAAAACTTGAATTATCCTTTAGTTTAAACAAAAAAAACTTAAGTAAAACTTAGCAGTAATAGACAGAATTCCTAAGCACATTTTTTGGGGGGTTTTCTAGGTTTGTTTCATTGATAATAATTCTCTGCACATGTACAGTAATTTGTTGAAAAGATAGCGAGACTTCTTGGTACTGGGCTAGTGTTATTTTCTGGTAAAGGACATTTTTGTTTGGACTTTTTACAGGCTGTGTACAAATACATTTTAAAATAGGTGACTTAAATCACAATAGGTAGAACATGTCCAGTATGTTTGTTTGTTTGGTGTTGTATTTTTTTTCTTTGCACACTTTGACCTAATAACTCAATTTAAATTGAGTGTTTTGGCTCCCTGAGACTTTAAGCGTCTTATTTAATTCAGGTTCCTGATACCCCTTAGTATTTTTGCCAGACATATTTATCTATTAACATAGTATCCAAAGAAATGGGCGAATAAAGTATAATTGTTATCGCTACTGTTGTTAAAGAACTATAGTACGATTAGTAAAGCGAATTCCTGGGAATGAATAGTTTCCAAACTATAAGCATTAAGGATAACAATACAAATTGTTTCAAAGTTATCTCTGTATAACAACAGCTTGTTGTTGTTGTTGCTGTTGTAGAGATTTGCTCTAGTGTTGACCCTAGCCAGCGAGTTGAGTGCGGATGGTTTGGAATAACAAAAGATCAGTGTCTCGGCAAAGGCTGTTGCTATGACCACTCCATGAATGGTTTGCCGTGGTGCTTCAACAAGCCAGATAAAAATGCTCCAGGTAAGAGGAACGCTTTAACATTGTTGCTATAGCAACCTGTTTCATTGGGCACAACAGCGCAGGATTGCCATCACTATATAGTTTTCGTTGAACTATATCTTGTTTGGATAACTAAATATAGCTTGGGACACTTCCTGTTGGGTTAAGATTGATAATATTTTAAAAATTTGTTTTACCTTTTTCTAAATGGGCTATAAGATTTAACCAAATCTATCTTAGAGAACTCTTAAATGTATACACACTAAAAGATTGTCATAAAATGCTTACTTAACTAGGAAGACTTGAAACATAACTTGTGCTTTTCGCTGTTATTCAGTACAACGTTCCTTACCCTTTGGAGTTGTTTACCTGAAAACATTTGAATGAATGAATGAATGAATGAATGAATGTTTGTTTGTTTATTTAACCCACTTGCAGGTCATAACCTGAATTGCTGGGTCAGCCAGCATTACATTGATAACGAGTACAAAAAAAGAAATCAAAAACACTCTAGATGACATGTTGATACTTAATAATAATAGTAACCAGGTTGTTAAGTCTGTTTATAGTTTGTCAGCCATTAAACATCAGCTTAAAACTCTTTTATTCAAACTTGTTTTAATCTATATTAGTATTCGTAGTAATCAGTATTTAATATTTTTAAATATGTTATTAGTATTTGTCTATTTTTAAATCAGCATATTAAATTTAATAGATATTGAATTCAATTTGTATACGCGTAGAGCTTACAAATAAATGCTAAATTTGTCGATTATCATTATTAACTATGACAGAAGTTTATGGCAAATATTTGTCTCATAAATGTTGTCAGCTGTGGCCCTAGTTGACTAGAAGTGTCAACCAGTTTAATTATTGCTTTTGTTATAGCCGAGTGCAAGAACATCGAAGCGGGAAACAGAAAGGACTGTGGCTTTATTGGAATCACAAAGAAACAGTGTGAGGCCAAACATTGTTGCTATGACAACACTCTCAAGAACTCTCCATGGTGTTTCCACAAAAAACCATCTTAAGGTAATATCAAGTTGTTTGGCTTGGTGAAGGCGGAAACAAAAGGCTAAATGCTGAAAAAAAAGAATGATTCTCGTTAAAGATGTGACTATGTGCATGTATGTCTTGCGAGTTTTAATAAGCATACCGCTTTGGTGTACCTAAATAAATTTAGATTGATCAGCAGCCTGTAATACAGTGCTTCTATTGTTGTCCCGTTAAGTGTTTCAAAACTAAAACCGAATATAGAATATAGTTATGAGTGACAACAGAATTATAAGAGAAAGTTATAGGAGAAAAGAAAATGTCGCGAAAGTATTCCAAAGTAAAACCAAATTGCAGCACAAATTGTAAACAGTGTCGGTTACCCAGGTCAACCCTATAATGTTTCAATATTGGTACCTTTATCTATTGTGTTTAACTTTAACTTTGTACCTTTATCTATTGTGTTTACCTTCTGGTTTTGTAAAAACACTTTCTAATTTTGAATTGACCGCTTATTTACATTTTGAAACACCAGAGTTCTTTTTGAAAGCTACTTGACCACTTTTCATTTGCAGCTGGTAAACTCGTCCAACAGACTATGAGATTGCTGCAAGATAACATGCAGTAGGACGTTAAAGTAAAGTAAAAACGAACAACAAAAGCACCAAGAGAAGCATTCGTGGAGCTACAAGAGATAAAGACAACCATATTAGAAAGAAACTAAAAATAACTTTGTTACCCTTTAAAGAAATAAAGGACGTTTTAAGAAACACATTAAAATGTGTCTTTTTTATTTTCTACTACAACTTGTCTCCAACTCTTCAGAGTCTCTGAATTAAACAGAAGAAATATAATTATCCATACTGACTTTGGCAGACAGATTTTGGACCATTTTAATGTGTTTTAAGAAACACATTAAAATGTGTCTTTTTATTTTCTACTACAACTTGTCTCCAACTCTTCAGAGTCTCTGAATTAAACAGAAGAAATATAATTATCCATAC
>JAOBAT010099636.1:0-16130 GCA_026413305.1 Hydrozoanthus tunicans
CGATGGGTGCGCTCGCACCATCCCCACCCCTCCCCTCCCACCTTCCCCATATCCACTTTTTTGTTAACTATCATATTTAAAAAAGATACCTCCTCTACGTGCATCTAAAGACACTTTATGATTCACACTGTAAAGATTACTCAACCAAAAATATCTATTTGGCAGTTAAAAAGATTGAACATTTTCCACGTTTTGAGCTGGTTCTGGATGTCTACAATTTTAATTTATCTCAAATTCCAAACTTCCCGGAAAGCATGTCCTCCTTAAAGTCCCGCGCTCTCGGCCCTTGTTTAGTCCGTCACCATGTTTGATCGCACCCTCCCGCAAAATTGCTAGCAACGGGCCGCCTGTGTAGAGGCCCAAAGCATATCAGCTGGCTCTAAGGGTAATAATGGCTAGCCCTAACCGTAATAAGGATGACTTATTATTTTTATGTAACTATTATATGTAATTACAACAACAAGGTAAAAGGCGTTACAGCTAAAGCAACCTTTTTAATTTCTGCTTTTTATCTTAGTGCGATCGAATGGACATTTGTCGCGATTGTAAATGCAGTAAGCTATTTCAGTGTTTTGGCGAGAGAATGACAAATAAAAACTGGAAAAGAAGTTAAGCACATTTTCAAAACTCTGTCAAAAGGGGTGAAGGTCCCAAGCCTAATAATTGGCTATAAGCGCAATATTGTTTCAAAGCTTAACAAGGGTACAAGCAAAACACTCTATTATGGTCCTAACCATAAAAATTTTTGTTTGAACCACATGTTTAGGGATCACAATATCACACTTTTTCTTCAGACTACTACTCGCGATCGAAACAAGATCAGGTCGCTAAGTCTACCCAATCATACTGGTGGTTGATGACGTCATACCGCGTAACTGTATTGTCTCATACTTCTTGCCATGTTAACAAATGCTACCAAATTTTGCTGTCTATTAATGTTCCCCTCTCGAGTTATCTAATGTGTCAGGCTCGATGACGTCATACACGCCACTTAAATTTGTTTGTAATATTAGCAACTAGTAACACATTTACGCCCTGCACATGTTTCTTTGCAGATTTCACTAAATTTATTGAGGTGTTGCATCTGAAGTCAACCTAATTTTACAGGTCCGTTTCCAGGAATTTTTGCGCGAGGGCGCGACCGGGAGTCCCCATTTGTTTTAAAACAATTTTTTTGCCATTCCAAGGGCTTTCACCAAGCCTTTTAAATCAATTCTTTGGGTTTTTTTTCTTTTACACGATAAGAAGAACAAAAACTTTGTTGTAAATTGTTGCACAACTTCTGGCTTGCCAATAAACCCGCCCAAATATTTCAGAAGTTATCACTTGGAACCAGGAACCTAGTACAGCTTGTTGCCATGACAACGAAAATAAGTTACTATTCTGAAGAGATCTCAAGGTACATCTGAGCCTAGGTTCGGCTTTAATTCATCCAAAGGTTATGGACTTGCAGCAAATTAAAAGAAATTGAGGTTTGCCTGTATGAAGTCAGCAGTTGAAAACACAAAATAAATGCTAATATCTCGAGAGAAAAAAAAGATTTCAAATTCCTGCATAGCTTCTTACTGTGTAATAGAAAAGACAAACACTTGGCTTTATTAAAGTCCCTATCAAGCTTAATTTTTTACTTTTTAGATTAAAACTGTTGTCATCTGTGAACTCAAAATTCGAAAAACCAAAGAAAATTTCCACGTCTAAGTATGCTTTTAATCAAAAAAAGATCAGAATTTAATTTTGACCGAGCAGGCCGGAAACTGGTAACCTGTGACGTAGCTGCAGTGAGTTATGTGGTTTTTGTTTAAAAATACCCACTTCTGTTAAAAACTGTCACAAAATTTTTATTTCAAACATTTTCAAGGGAATAATTAATTGATTAAATTTGTAACAATGTGACTATTCTAGCCAGCATTGAGTTTTTTGAAATAAAAAAGATTGTCTCTGGTTCATGCCTCGTGCTACATCATATGCCTCCTGCTACGTCATCGATACACGCTTCAAGAATAAAAATGTAACAGGAACGGAAAGAAAAGATTTTAGTTTTGGAAAATTACTATTATTAATGTGTTCTACTTTTCATCTGGAACTTAGAAAAATAAGCTTGATAGGGACTTTAAAAGTTCTTTGGATAACAATGAAAATGTTTTCGTATAAAAATAGGAGCCTGGAACCAAGTTTGTCCCCATGGCAATGAAAGGTTGTGACTATTCTGAAAAAAAAACAGAAATACATCAGCAGAGCAAGTTTGGTTAAAATAATCCAAAAGTTATTGATTGGCAGTAGATTTCAAGATATGAAAATTTGACTGTCCGAAGACCGACGTTATCAATTGAAAACAATAAATGTTAATATCTTGAGAACCATAACTCAGGGAAAAGGTCAAAACAATGGTACTTCCTAGGAACCCAATTTAGGGGGTGGGGTCTTATGTGCCGCCACCTACCACCTTTTTTCAAAAATGCTGAGTTTCACTGAGCAAATATCATGCTCAATAAAATAGATATTGATAAAGTGCTTGCACAAACGCCTTCTTTGTTGAGATAGGAGTCCATAGGACAATAAAAACCAATACCCCTAAATCAGGTTTTGAGAAATTGAGCCCAATAAAAGTGGAGAGTGGTGGGGTAGGGTTTTAAGTGCCGCCCCCCACCACCTCCCCCGACAAAATTGGGTTCCTTAGAAATACCATTGTCTTGACTTCTTATTTCGACAAAATTTTGTTACCGCTGATTTAACAAAACATTTCATGTCGTAAGTCAAGCCACATAAAAGACTCGAGGGTCATTCATGGCCAATAGTATATTTAATCATAATTGTTCGAGTTTGAACTTTCATGTAGCATTCCAACAAAACTGTATCACGTCTTTATGGCGCTAGGCTTTTGTTTTAGACTGTGCACGTCTTTTTGGATCCAATACACGTGAGAGTATACACAAACTATGGCCATCACATGTGAAAGCCAGATTATACCACTGAAGATATAGATCGTCCTACGTCAGCCAGTCAATATACACGTTCGTTGCATTTATGAGACTAGGCAGCTTAAGTTTAAAAAAAACAGAAAAAACTGTTGCTCCAGATTAAAACTGGTTTGAACTAACTTAGACCTTGCGTTTTCTTCTGTAGTATAACAGACGTTAAGTAGCCCTATGCTCAGTTACATAGAAGACTAGAATGTCATATTATTAACACATTGCTCTGAATGATATATATAAAAAAAAACTCTAAAGGAACAAACCCGCTAGAGCATTTTAACCTTCTATGCAAAATAGTTTTCCTACGAAAATACAACTTTTAAGCTCAAACAAACAAAAAATAACTTATCAAAAAGACACGAGCTTGTTGTTAGTGCATTATAATCGGAACTTAAACTAAACAAAAACTCTTTCAGCATTCCACTGAAATTGAGCATTATTTCTATGGCGCTAGCTAGCTGATGACCAAAGAGACTCACCGCACTCTGGTGAGGTTCGTTTGTTTCGTGTTTTATCATTATGAGCGCATATTTTTTCATTGTACACTCTTGTGATGACACAAAACTCAATAAAGTGGAAACTAAAGTTTACAAGACAACATATATTTGCATCGATATCGCAAGGTCGTCTTTATTACATACACAAAAACTTGAAAACCTATACTGATATACAGGACTTATTTTATTTCTTCAAACTTACTCGGAGTAAAAGAGTTATCGTTTTTCAAAATATCTTTTTAAAGGATTATGTCCGAGCGAGAGTAAAAATTAGTCTGAGCTGAGGACAAACGCATTCTCTTTCTATTACACTGTACCTAGAGATTTTATAATCCCTTTCGCTACTGAGCAAATATTTAGTACAAGAATTATTTTCATCGGCTTTCGTACAAGTTCATATTTTCTATCGCTCTACCGCAGCTACTTTTTAATTACACATGCATCAAAAAACAAACTAAATTGCTCTGGCTCTGATTTGAATGATTATTTTCAATTTTATTTAAAACTATCGCTCAACGCTTTACAGCAAAGATAATTTGATTATATTGAAACGGAGTTTTTGCGGGCTTTAAAGTTGTAAATCTTAGCAATACGTATTCACTAAGTCAGAGCTTATCAAGATATTAAAGAATTTGTATTTGTATAGTTACCTAGTTTAACCAGGAGAAATTTGTCTGTTCTCAGCTTCAATTTAAATTAAAATGCTTTTAAACTTACACATACACTAAAATACAGTACAAAAAAAAATACATCTTAACTGAAAAATAAGCTTATTATGCATTCCCCCAAGGAGATCAATTTCAGTCGTAAACAGAAGAGTTAGCTCTGTCAGCTAAAAGCCTGAAACTTCATCAGGTTTGAATATTTTGAAAAATATTTGAGCTACAAAGCACGGAACGCTAAAGTGTGCTATCTTTCTGTCCAAAATATCTCATCCACGAAGAGATTAGTTCATTATCAAACACAGTGTTGTGGCGTAAAGTCCTATAGCTGGAGCCTTGTGCGTTAGATGTATTTTTCTTCTGCGCTGGGCTGGGAGGACAGAGAAAGATTTTGGTCATGGCTAGGTCGTCGTAAAACGTTTGAGGAAAAAAATCCGGAAAGAAAAGCGCTCCTTCTTTCCATTTCAATCCACAGTTACACAAACACATCGAGCACCTGGTACAGCGTTTCCTAGAGGTAGCTTTCATCTCTTTGCCATGTTCACAAATAGATCTAGACCTGTCTGCTTGTTGTTGTGTACTATCATTGTTTTCAGATGTTCGCAAGCGAAGCTTATTTGATGTCTGTGAGAATTTTTCCACACTGTTGCTTCTTGTCGCCATCTTTTCGTCTTCAACCTTAAATGAACTACAGTTTCTACTTGATTCGGTAGTTTTTTTGGTTGAAAATGGTGGTAGAATCTTTTTCTTGGAAACCTTCATGGGGAAATTCCTTGTCCTGCGTTATGATGTTGCTGTCTTTGTTTTTATAGATTTACAAAGCTTGTTTTTTGAACTCACTGTTGTCTTTTATTATTGACGTGCTCAATCCAGACGCTTGCTTGTATATATAGCAAGCTAACGGTTCCCAAAGAGAGTTTTAAGTAGTTGAAGTGACAGAGTTCTCTTGAGTGTCACAGTGTGAGCACGATATCATAACCAGATGTTTTCGTGTCAGTCAACAACACCAAACAAACAGATGATGCACGTCTTTTCCATAAATGCGTAGGAGAGCAATTTCCTGAGGGTTACCATGGTAGCATTACGTCACCAAACGTCCTACGACGTCAGTCCGATATAGAATATTATGCTGTCGGTTAGCTCACTACAACTTGCTGTTGTTTACTTGTATTGTTCCTTGAATTTGAAAAATGTTATGACGATGGATATGATTACGTGTTTATACTACATCGACAAGAATTGCTCATGTACCTGACGCCATTCAAAGCTATAGCAAAAAGTAAGCTATCGTGTAACGGAGTGAAATTAGTTCCCCCATAATTATATATTTGAAAATTATCGAAAAGTTTGTATCTTAAGAATTGCTTTACTTTATAATATCAAAATTGCTTTTGATATCACCTATTTTTTGGGCAATTATTGTGATTAAAAGTCGACTGTTGTTCTTTAGAAAAAATCTTACATAGAAACAGCTGTGTAATTTAGATGATAGACGTTTCTCGCATTAATTCATTGTTTTATATTTTCTGACATAGCATGATTGTTTTCGGGGATATAACGTTGCAAAGTTTAAGTACTGAATTTATTTTCAGTTACTTATTTATAGAAAAAACGAAGCTTATACAAAAACAGTTTAGAACTGATTGCAGTTTTTGTGGTTATCCGAATTAATTCTTTTGAATTAATCAGGTTTGTTGAGACGTTGTCTTTCTTGATGTTCAAATAGAGAACGCAATTTACGGAGCCTCAAAGTCTGAGAGTCGCCGGTCCTCCAGTATATCGACTGCATAGCTTGCAAAATCAACCGCTTTGAGGTCTCTTACCTAAAGATCTAACATTAGGTCTCTCTTTTTGTTTTTCTCGTTTTTATTTGAGCTCAAACAAAATTCTGGTGTCGACTTATCCTTGCTTTATCATTACGACGTTTTGAGCTTCAAAATAGGTGACTCGCATCATGTATTTTTCAATATAAAACTGATTTCCTTTATATAAATTTTTATTTTTTTTCAAAATCAAACTAGTTATATACTTTGAAGTAGTTTTTAAAAAGGTTTTCGGCTATAAATCGTTGAACCATATTTATCTACATATTGACTTGCTCTTAATTTTGGACCAAACTGATCCTCTGTGCTTATTAACATTAGTATAATGGTCATTATTATTATTTCTCATTGTGAGTCAACCTTTAATTACAGCATTGTCAGTGTGTAGGCAGTGTTAATTATACACTGCTATATGTCAACAATAAAAGCAGGCGGAATTATTGAAAAACAAGAGCGAATTTTGCGTATAAAAGTTGTTTTTCGACTAATAAAAGTTACAATTGATTTAGAATTTTGCTTTTGCTGTATGTAAATCTAAATCAATTGAAAAAATTTCAAACATAAATATTTAAAGAAAAACTAAATTTGCAACATAGTCGACAAAAAAAAAAAATTTTAATAAATTAAATGCTTTTTTTAAAACGAGCTTTAAACATAGCCTGGTCAAAGGTCTTTGAGACCGGGATAAATTAATTTAAACCTGTGTCAAATCTCTTGAAACATTGATCGGCTTTGGAAAACAAAATAAATTAGTGCTTGTACAGGTAATACAACACGATTTCGAGTGCAATTTGGAATTGTTGCATGAGTGAGTTTTTCAATAGGTATCAAAAAACTCACGAGTGCAAATTAACCAGTCCAAATTGTACGAGAAAAGTCGTATGATTACTTAATAATAACAGTCATGAAAAAGTTACTCAGCTTTGATGAGACACTTCGATGTTGCTGTCCTCAGTGTCTGCCGTTCGTCATTATTTACCGTGATGTCATTGGCTTATACAATCTACTATTGTCTTTCAGCCAATAATATTCCATAATTTTGATTTGTATTTGGCAGTGGTTCAGTACTCTTTTTGCACTGGTATTACAAATTTTTGCACTGGTTTACTATTTACCTGCACTGCTCTCAGCCAATCAGAACTGATTAATTTTTTCATGTGTGTTATTAGGGCCAATATAACAACATTTCGAAAGGGGAAAAGCTACAGACAACTGAGATGAGACAGAGATCTAAAAAAAAGTATGCCAGTTAATAAATTGCTACCATTTACGTTTTGATGTTGACCCCAAATAATTAGAATACGCCCTAGGGCGTAGATAACCGCGATACCTGCGCATGCTAGTTAATTGAAAATGGTATGTTACTTTGCTCGACGATACAGGCAAAATAACATGTTAATTTAGTTTATCCGAAATCTGCAAACAATTCTATTGTTAGTCGTTAAAGATGTTAATCGAAAATTTTGTTATAGTTAACACTATAGCAGTGTTTTGAACACAATAATAAAGCATGTCTGAGTCTATAAGGCCGATAAATCTACATTCGTATACATGCATATTAAAAATAACATTTAGCGTGCGTCACTCAGCTCAATCAGTTTGCCGTAAGGGCTATATGGCTATCTACATCGATTGCGCCTTGACTACGCCCGCCTCTAAACTTCTATACAATATTTTTTTGCATAAAAAAACTAATCAGTATATGGTGTGATGGAAAACACAGATGTACCTGTTGTTGATTTATAGCTTTAAACTAAGATCAGATACCTGTATTTTTTGTGACCTTTTGGAGAAATGCGTCAACGTAAATGAATACTAATGATATTCGCAGCCTAAGTTGTTAGTTCTGTTTGAAGGACATGTGTTTTCCATTGCCTCAGGAAAGAACCCTTATGATTAGCTCTTGTTAGGTGTTGCTGTGAAAGTCTTTCATCCAAAGGTTAATGAATTAATTTTCATCAGAAAAGGTAAAAATTGGCAGTAGGATCGTGTTCTTCGATGAAAACGATGAATGAGTATAAGAAATATGGTACATGTTTTGCTAAATATTTTTTTATTTGTTTTGCCCTTTTAATTTTTTTTTTTCTAAATTTCGTAAAATCCATTAAGAAGTTAATTACAGGCTGAATATTATTTACAGCAGGCAGCTCAACTAACCCCGAGGAAATTCTGTGTGAAGTAAGCTTACTTTACCAGTTTATCAATTAATACGGGTGCTAATATTAAATGATACGAAATTAAATTTAATTCACTGAACTACAACTTTATAAATCTCCAAAAGAATCGCTGATATATCAAAGTTCGTCGACCAAATTCGACTTGAATTATCTTCAACAAAAACAAGAAAACGCGGAGGCGTAATATGGAGATTAACGATTTCCCATTAATTTCTGTTTTAGCTGTTCTTCCACTGAGCAAAATTTCGCATTAACAAGCCATACGCTATTTATCAAATTTTCTAACATTGTTTTTAAAGATCAGTTGAAAAAACGAGCCTAAAATAAGGGATTAAATATGTTTACTATGGAGAGAAAATGAGTTTTGGTGTTTTTGTACTCAGTTGACAGCTGAAATTTCTTTTAACTGTTTCTGATTCAGAAATAAAAAAATGATATAAAAATCAAAAAACAATTCATACAAAAATTGAAGATAAATGAAACTAACATTTTTTTTATTGAAATGTTTTTTTTTTTGCACCATAAATGTTTCGGCAAATTAATTAATTGTGTTTTAGACAGCGCAAATTGGTGATGCATGGAGTTACTGACAATATTTGTAGTCTCTCTCGCGTATGATCATCTTTCAAGAAATTAAGTTGACAGCAATGAACTGGAGCATAGGAAAAGCCAGTTATATATTTAGAACTTAGGCCCATTTCGACGCTCTGATACAGTCGTGTCAACCTCTGGTCACCTTAGAAAACTCGACTTTTGCACGCATTTAGCACGGCGTTTGAAAACGTGACAAGCTGACCCGTGCAACAAGTACAAAACTAGTAATTTATTTTCGCTTGAACTAATTGACGTTTGTTTCACTATAGAGTCGAACTAGCTTATAAGTAGGGTCAAACGAGGATGGGAGTTGACGAGAGTTAACATTCAAACTCTAATCTCGTTTGACTGCAAACTCTCATACACTATCATAACACTCTCATTCGCTATCATCAACTTTAATTTTAAACATGTTCAGGTTTTGGATGAGAGTTTCATACGTTTTTTGGGTCTGTTGTCAACACTGCCGTTTGACGGTGTAGAGATAAGAGTTAGGCAAAACTTTCAATCGAATTCTCATTCAAAACTCTCATCGACGTTCGTCCTCGTTTCAGTGACCCCAGCTTTATCACGACTGTAGAACGGTGTTTGAATTAAGCCGGGCCTAACATGTTTGAATTGCTGCACGAGAAACGGTTTATTTAAGTATCTAGTGAGCGTATATACTCGCTTACTCCTTTATCTTAATTCGTATTGGGTCCAGAATCCGGGTTTGAGGTATTTGGCAAATCCGAAAAACAAAAAATATATATACATAATCTTGTATTATTTAAGTGACATTTCTTGTACACATTCTATACGATATGAAAATGATTAAAAAATATATGGGAAAAAAACGTGCTTTATTTAACTATTTAGTAATTAGATATCAAAGTGTTGACAACTTTGTCCTACTTTCAGAAAAATTTTTAAAAAGCTTTTATTATCTATTTCATTTGAACTTTTTTATTTGTAGTTCGCTCAGTTCCGGTACAAACCCTTTTGAATGTTTAGTTTGAATTCAGAGAGATTGCAATTTGTAATTAAGTAAATGCTCAAATTAAGAACTTCTGAATCCAATTTTCAAACTTTTTGGTATCTTATCTAAGTCAAAAAATGATGTTGTTTACTTTCGGTTTTCCTTTAATTCTTGATTTGAAGGATTTTTTAATCGAAGGCATTTTTTTGGCGAGTAAGCGTGAATTAAAATTTTACTTAGTGTTTGTTTTTCCTACATAAAAGACCTCACGTAAGTTTCAGTCAACACTTAGAGTATTGCCTAACTATTTTACAGTTCAGTATGAGTTTCTTTTCAATCGATTTCCTTTTTTAATCACTCTTGAAATTCTAATTCTTCGACACAAAGATGTCTGATCTAGTGCTGCTATAAGCCGGAATTCAAGCATTTTTTTGTGGCAGCTGAGTTTTTGAGACCGAAGAAGCGTGGGCAGTTTCATCCAAAAAATTTCAGCCAGGAACTCACAATTTTTTCCTTTGAGGTATTGTTTTCAACTCGGCTTGTGTTTGCTTCTACTGTAGAATGGTTTATATATTCTAACTGCAACTCACTACGGCATCTTTTAGAAAAAAAGTTTCTTTCACGCTTTTTGCCAATTATTTTATCTTCTTCCTTTGTTTCACCCACTGCTGTTTGAAAAACCGATCCTTTAAAGCGCTCTCTCGTTTGTTCATATGTCTTGCTTCTAGTATCGCTTGCCAAGTCCGTCGCTAAACCGAGTGACTGCGTCATATTACTTGAAGTCCTAACAGTTTTGTCAAAGTTTTCGGTGTAGAACTCCACTTTTGTGTTACCATTCAGCTTATTCATCTGGTTTGAAGTCGTTGTATTGACTTTTGCTTCGACTGTTTCTGAGTCGCCTTCACAAACATCTGAAGCGTTTGGTCCGAAGTATCGCGAATACTTTACTTCCGAAAGTATACTTTCTACCTCCATTGTTTTTCTTTGTTTTTAAATTTCAGTCACCTTAAATAAATCTGCTGACTCTATGAGTATATCGTCGACAAAAGATTCACATAGAGAATTTTTGAGAGGCACTAATCTTGGCACTGAACATTTCACAATTATAGTAATTAATTCATTTTGCAGACTGATGTCTTTTATCCTTTTCTCCTTGTCACCGCTTTTGTCTTGTGCAAACCAACTCTGAGGCTACATTTTGATATTGAAATCTATGAATATCAACTCTAAACTAAACGTTTTTTGAAGGCACTTAGCTTGCAAAGATTTTATAGACACCTCGCCCAGGACAACTAAAAGCTAACAATTTAAAAATGTGAGACTAAATGTGAATTTTGAAAAAGCTTCCTGTGTTTTTCTCCCACTCACGTTAATGCCGTATATATTATTTCGTATAACTCATCTCGAGTCGAGTTAGATTGTATCTATACAGATAATAGCCACGCTTAATAGTTATACAGTTTTCATTGGATGCCAGTCGTTATAAACTGTCAAATTGTCAGATGTTACCAGAGGCAATCATGCAGATGTCGACAGGCATACAAAAACATCAAGTCGAGGCCGGGGCATGCGCAGTTTCTACAAAAGGAATTTTAAAAAAAATTATTTTACTCAAAAAAGGGAAAATGAAAACATTAAAAAAATCTATAGAAGAGTAGGAAAAAATAATTCCTAATGAACTCACTTTTAGATTTGTTTAGGTTAAAAAGTTAAATAGCCAAAGAGAAACAAAAATTGAGTTGTAACTCGCGGTTTACGTGAATTAAACGTGTTGTTTTGATTTCCTTACACGATTTCCCATTTTTTAACACCTTTTTCCTTTTTGAGGGTGCAAGACACTCAAGACCTCGGTGTACATTTTAAAAGCCAAAATTATCTATTGTTCTCAAAAATATAAACTTTTATCTTACAAATTGTTTTTTACAGGTTTTTGAATCGCGTTTGTGCCTCCAAATATCTTTCCACCGTCAGTCTTAAAAGGTTTGTTTTTTGCCGAAGGACGTTTCCCAGCATATCCGACTGATAACAGGGTAGCGAGTTATCTATGAGTCTTGTATATCGCTATAGGATTCTAAAAGTCCCTGAAAAATCGTACTTTTCTCAATTTTTGGTTGAAAAGTAGAACCCTTTAGTATAGGGCGAGAGTTTCAGATGATGTCATTGCTTACAGTCTGCTACAACTTAAGTCGTGTAGAAAGAACAGAGTTAAACAAAAACTGACTTTAAAACTTGAGAATGTTTATCAAAATCAATGAGTGACTGAACTTTCGGTTGACGTTCTATAAGTGTAGTTTCAAAGAAAAAATTACCACCCAAAAATGCAAAACAGCTGGAGACGAGAACGGTAATGAGCCGTTTATTCTTAGTAGAAATTCCAACTTTACAACCATATCTCGGAAAGATTACTCAGCATATCAATCTCGTGTTTTCAGAGAAAGTTTGTTCTAGAGAAACATTTCATCATTCGGAAGCTTTCAGTCTCTGTAGCTGAGGAAGAAAGGCGACTGTGTGTGCTAATGAGGCGGAAAATGTAAACAAAATTCGCCTATAGTAATTTTCAAATACAAATAAAACAGTTTCTCGCTGTTCCGGTTACATTTCATAGGCTTGCAACGTGCAATGCTAATGTATAGTATGAGGCATGAGGTTTATTTTCTTCAAACAATTTGGATTCTGGCTACAATAATCATCATATTATTACATATCTTTAATCAATGAACCATTCCCTTGAAACTGTTTGAAATGTTTTTTTTTCTTTTGTAATAGAAACGAAAATTTTTAAACAATATCCAGACAATACACTGCTGCCATGTTAGTGGTTACCAGTCTCCGACCTACTCGGTCAAAATTTACATTCCAACCATTTTTTTATTAAAAGCCAACCTTTTTTTTATAGATCGGTAATGTATACCACCATGGCTTAGCCAGAACTAATTTCTGAGTCGACCCTCGGCCTCACCAACGAAGAGTAGATGAACTCAAAAAGCTTAAATGCTAAAAAAATGTTAAATCGTGATTTAGCTGTAGGCCAATGTCTAGGGAGGGGTTGTGTTCAGTTACAGTCGCCTCAAGATCAAATGGCGGCACCTCTTGACTCACGAACCAATCGCGGGGAACAATAAAACGCCGAACACGCCAAATTAAACAGTTTGATTCAAAAGATGAGGCAAACCCAAAAGAGGAACTTGTCGCCGAACCTCCAGGAGTTTGACTTTCTAACCACACCAGGCTTCCCACCTGGCGATGTAAAGTCATTAATCAGAACTAAGTGTATTTTTGGAAAAAAAAAAGTTTTGAAAACTTTCGGACAGTTTTGATGTGCGGAAATTACTTATTTAAAACTACGACTGCGTGACACACTTTATAACCTATTGCAATACAGTAAGGCCCCGCATTAAAGAACGAGTGGGTGAGAATGGAACCACTAGCCTGAAGTTTGGGCAATGAAATACCCAAAAAACAAGAACCACTTCAGGCTGACAAATGACATAATTCAACTTGCATTCGTAACTTGAATTAAAAATCTTACACCACGATGGCCCTTTTTTCACTCAGTTCTTGATGGATATGAAACTGATATGAGCACAGCCATGCATCAGTCACACTTATACCAGTTAAAGAACAGCTCATTTTATTCATTACATAAAATAAGAGGACAAATTGTTTTGACTGGAAATATGGACCAGTCAAGAACCACTTCAGCCAGATTTCTTTCAGTAAGTACTTGTTATATAAGAACAACTTCAGTCTGAGGCCAAAATCCACTGGTTCTTTTATAAATGCAGGGCTTTCTGTAAAATAATATATGTACAAAGAATACCATTGGGAGTTAGACGACTTGGGCCCAGTTGTTCAAAATACGATTAGCCTAATCCAGGGTTAGTTACCATGACAACCAATAGGTTTTGTTAAGAGTTAGTCCTGGATTAAAGTTTATCGGCTTTTCGAACAACCGGCCCTTGCAGTGTACTCTACGCATAGCCGCTTGATTTTTATATTAAGGTGATTCCCCATTTTTGCTTTGCGCATCTTTACTGCGCGTATTTTTGTCATATTCTGGTGAATATTGAGCTCTCGAAGACATATCAGAAAGAATAATGCAAAAAAGTAGTTTTCTTCATAGTATTTGTGGCTTTTTGTTTAACTTGTTCCAGTCTCCCCTCGGAAATGTTGTAAAAAAGCACATGTTTTGTCAGTTTTCCTAGAGTTTCTCTCATGGGTACCCCACAATGTTTTTTGTCAATTAGTCAAATTTCAACAAGACTCTCTGAAGAGAAAAAATAGGAAAAATCTGAGTGTTGCAAGGGTGGAAAAATATAAAAAACATAGACAAGAAGACAATCTTTTTTGAGGTATTGGAAACATAGTAACTACAAAAGCAAACAAAAATGCATCCTTACCAAAAATGTTTTTGCTGAAAAATCACGAGAAAATTGTTCTCCTAATCCAGAAAAACTCTTTACGTTATCTTCCTTTATTTCCCTTACGCTCCTCGATGTTATCTTGGTTGGCCACATGAGGAATCTATAGTTTTACTTTCAAGCTTACAACAACAGAAAAAAATAGCCTTGAAGGGGTAATAGTATCAATCATATTTCAAAAGTTAACATGGGCACACCTCTTTTTATTCCATTTTTGCAGTTTACATATAATGATTGACAAATGATTAAAGTTTGAAAAAATCTAGGTGCGGGCTCTATTTCAATGGAATGACCTTAATAGCGGTTAGATTGGCCGAGCGGAGACTGGTGTCTGCACGCAGGCCAGGTTACTTAGAGTGCATGCGTTCGAGAATGGTTAGCGCTGGTTCACAATACTCATAATGACATTCATTAATTATTCACAGAACCGATTAAACTCGTTACCAACCTATCTCTCTTCCAAAACACAAATCGTTGTTTGTCGGTCAACTCTGTCGAAAATCTGTGACTCACCTAACAGTAGTTTTCCGTTTTGTTGAGCACGATTACAATAAATCGTTGAGACCTATATACCTTTTCGCACTTCCCTGGCTTAAATTTCTCAAGAATTTTTGGAGAGTAGAGCGCAAAAGCGAAAAGAGTCACACGCGTCATTCTGGATATTGTGAACAAGACAAGCCTTGCAACTGGGAGTTCGTTCACACCGCTTACATTGACAATAAATAAAAACATTTTAAAAACAATAAAGGTAGAGTTTTGTATCTCCTTTTTTTTCTTTTAAAAGGTCTTTCCTACGGACAATTAAAAAATTTCTTATGAGTTTGACCGACATCGAATTCAATGTTAGTTCATTCAAATCAGGACTGTATGATTATTAATCTTCTGCATTTTCCACTCCCGCTGTAATATAATTAGCCTGGGCTGCCACTTATTTATTTAGAAGTAACTCTTAACAGACTAAATGAATAAATAATTTTTCAACTGTTTAGTTTTAAGAGACAATTTTTTATTGGACTTTTCCACAGCTGATACCAATCTATACTACAAGTGACTTTTTGATATTTCCCACATTATACTTTTATTTTGCCCAGTTCTGTTATTAACTTTGGAAGATTTTTTCACCCGGCTGCACTGCAGTTCATCCCTTGAGTCCCTTTTTCACTTCTATCAGTATGGACCCAATTACGGATACTCGCTGGCCTAGCATCAAATCCACACTTACTTCTCCAAAAGTTACTGAAAGAATTATGGAAATTTACTATTAGATGTTCTGGTCTGAAAATCTGGAACGAGACTTATGCATATGAACAGTTGCAAACTTTGAGCTTTCATTGCTTTAAACAGGAACTCAAGAACGTTTTCTTGATGAACACGTAGATAATATTTGAACTTTCCTTAAATTTCATTTTTTCTGTTATCACTAAAATTCAAAATTTTTAATTTGTTTTATCTTTGCAAGCTCTCTTACTTTCTTTTCTTTCTTAATTTACTTTATCCTCTTATAAGCACCACTAAACTCTGAAGACAACATGTTAATGTTCGTCATTTAAAAGTTTTTTATTGCTTTTTTGGGGGGGGAGGGGGCAAATATCTTGATATCTTGAGCCTGCATAATTAGCTACCTACAAACTTGCCTACATTCTTAGAGGGACTATGTAACTTATATGAAGTTAGGATATTTTTCTTGCTTTATAAAACCTTATGTAACACATTGGTTTTGGGTGTATATTAATGATGTTTTTTTAAGACTGACTAAATCTGAAATGGCTTGTTCGTTTTAGTATACTTGCTTTTTCTTAGTGTTTTCTCTTTACATGTACCTAACTAATTTCTATCTTTGCAATCTGCATAATAATGAAAAAAATGAAGTTGGCAGTATTTAATTTTCAAATTTTCAAGAATTTTAAAATTTTTATGTATGGGTGACAGAAGCAAAAAATTATTGTAACAGTTTGTTATGTTAAATCTGAGGTTCCTTTTCAAAACTTGCTGTTGTTAGCTATAATTTATTTGGGGCTGCCCCCCC
>JAOBAT010099647.1:0-16124 GCA_026413305.1 Hydrozoanthus tunicans
CACTTTATCAATATCTATTTTATTAAACTTGATATTTGCTCCTGAAATTCAGCTTTTTTGAAAAAAGGAGGTGGGTGGCGGCACATAATACCCCACCCACCTAAATTGGGTTCCTAGGAAGTACCATTGTTTTGACCTTTTCCCTAATGACACTTCTACTGAAACATTCTATTGCCTATAACCTGCAGGTAACGCCTAACTTCGTGGCCGACGCCTGCACGTTTAAAGGTCCCGCCGGCAAACTCTTCAAGCATACTCATCTCGAGATTTACCACTTTAATGACCGCGGCGGGTATATCGAGGACATTGCCGATGGAAAGAAGATGTACAACTCGTCTGATTTTTATCCATTTAGGCCATGCATGATGATGGGTTTGCAGTCGTGGTGCCCAAGAAAACCCGTGAAATTCTTGCAGCAATATTTTAAGACAAGCGATTTGTCACCTATGTATATATGTAAGAATAACTCTTGGTATAATAAGGAAGGCAAAGAATACAAATTCTAGTTAGGTACACGCTTTTTTTTAACAAGAACCAATAAATTTGGCCGAGGCTCATTGTTCTTAATTTTTTTGGCGACTTGAGCCTCAAATTGTTCTTAATTTGTTCTTATTTTTATGTGTGGTTTAAATCGAAAAAAAAAACAATGTATAAGGTACTGCAACACATGTATTTGAAAACGGATTCCTTGGCGGATGTTTTCTTGATCAATTCATTTTCCCGAGACAAGCCTCAGCTCGTTCTTAACTTGTTCTTAAATTTTGGCCAATCTGAGCCTGGTTGTTCTTATAAAGTTGTTCTTATAAAAAAGCGTGTAGTAAAAGATGCCCACAGGGTTAGAGGCCTGCCGTAGGTTTTTGTTAATAGTGTCTAAATTTGGGGATGAATCTTGGTTCTCTTGGCGTTCTCTTGAGGTTTTACGCCTAAGGAGTCTTCTTATTTATTTCTAGACCTTCCATATGGGAGGGGGTTGCTTACTAGACAAAGAAAATTTAAAAATTGTCAATAACCTAAGACAAAAAAAAAACCGAAGAAGTCCGGGCACCAAATAACTTCAAAAGCAACTAGTAGCCCTGTTTTTCTCTATATATCTTTATAACCAGCACTATTCAAGAACTAAAACAGAGAGAACTGGTAACAAAACATGTTTGAGACACGATGGCTCCTTCGCCTTTACGTTGGTATTCGAGGGGGGAAGGGGGGGGGGAAGGCTTATTTAAAATTTGAGTTCTAGACGGGGGGAGGCTTGGTAGAGAGGGGTTCATAAGAGGGGATTGCTTATTAGAGAGGATGGCTTAATAGAGAGAGAGAGTTTTTTTGGAGCTTAATGGGGAAGGGGTTTATAAGAGTGGGTGCTTAATAGAGAGGGGGACTTAATAGAGAGGGGGTTTATAAGAGAGGGGCTTAATAGAGAGGGGGTTTGTAAGAGGATAGAGAGGGGGTTTATAAGAAAGGAAGCTTACCAGAGAAGGGGTTTATAAGAGAGGGGCTTGACAAAGAAGGGGGTTGAAAGAAAAGGGGGCTTAATAGAGAGGGGTTTAAAAGAGAGGGGGAGATAATTTGATAGAGAGGGGGTATTAATCGAGAGTATATAACTAAAAAGCGTAATACCTTACTTCAAAATCATGGCAACTGACTTTTTTGATAAAAATACAGGGAGACCCTGAATTTGTTAGTTCAGTGGTTTTCTTTCCCCACGGGAAACGATACGATTTGCCTTGGGGGTGGGTGGGGGGTACCCCTATATTGGCATGGTAGGCATGACCGTCGTATTTTTAGGGGTTAAAAATGCCAGTCCGGTTTTTTTCAGGGTTTGTAAAAAGAAATCCGGTGTTAAACCAAGAGCCTAGTATTTTTTTAAGGTTTAAAAACGCCAAACTATTGGCCGCTTGCAGTCCCGTGTTTTAGCAAACGTGCGTACTGACAAGAAGTTTTAAAAAACTTCCTTAGGCGAACGTTCTATAGATCACGCGCATGCCTTTATTCACAGCATATCACGTTCAGCACAACACGAGGGGACTTAGCGCCGACTTGCTAGCTACCCAGGGGAAAATTTCAGATTTTAATTGGTAGTTTTTAGGGTAATCTTAAAACCAAGAGGTACTTTTTATGGTAGAAATTTTTCATCCCTTGGTAATTTTTAGGATATTTTGGGGACTTTTTCGACGATCATTTCTACCCATTTGACCCCGGAGTACCCCTTCCCCAAGGGGGCGATTTCTTGTTCGTTCAGTTTACTTGGTATACCGTGCAGCATGAAAATTTTGCGGGTTCTAATTTTTGCGAATTTTGCGGATTGACCTCGATCCGCAAAAAATTAGTTCCCGCAGAAAAATATCCCGCAAAATTAAACGCCGCAAAAATTTACTACCTTCAGTCAAATTAAAAACTCTGCTTTTAATTGACTTGTGCCACTGGGGCGTAATAATATAAATTGGACTTAAACATAATGTGGTAGTCTGTTACGCTAACAAAACATGTACAAAGAACAAAAACTGTCAAGTGAAAAGCAATTCAGTTCATCAGATTGGTGCAAATGGGTCATCTGAAGGAACACCATTTGCTAGGGCGTCTGTGATGCCGCATTTTTTATATATATTGTCGATGATCGCGGAATTTTGCTGCATGTGTTGATAAAAATCGATCAACCAACTTGATTAAAGCTCACACATAACTGGAATGCCCATCTTAATTGCAATGTTACTGGTGTTTTGCCCAGCGTTTATTATCTTCTCAACTTCTCCAGCATTCCCATTCATGTTCCACTAAAGATAGAATCGCAAAAATTAGCTCCCACCAGAATTTCAGTCATCTCGAGCCGAAAAATGTGTTCCCGCAAAGCATAAAAAAAATCGCCAATGCGCAAAATATAACTCCCGCAAAATTTTCGTGCTACACGGTAGTAAATTTTTTACATGTCCGCCAATCAATTTCATTTTTATGGCATAATCCTCTCCCAATTTAAAATCTACAAAATGTACGTACAAAAATTTGGTGGGAAGAAAACGAACGCCATACGTGCACATTGTCACAAATATGGTATCCATTACATGGAGCTCTCCTCCTTTGCGAACCATGATAGCCTAACCTATGTGTTTATTTTGCTGATGCTAGTCTCATTACGGTTGACCTCTCAATGGGCCTTGCCAAACAGATTCTGCCCGCACAGCAGGTTACCGATATCAATTTCCTTTGACCAACACGTAAGTGCTCTGCTACACTGAGCTCCAAGTCGGACAAACATTCAACTCCGTTTTGCGCTTTCTGTCATGATCAGAGCCATGCAAGGCAAAGCGTTTACTAAACGGTTTTTTCGCTACCTTTTCTGCGGCGTCTTTATTGCAAAAGCACTGGTACTCAACGCAGAAATTCCGCCTTCTTCAACCAAGCTAAAACAGTTTCGCTTCTCCGGGAAGTCACCCTATTTCTATGTTGATAAACCTTTGGTGAGACCGACATCATGCGAGCCGGTTCAAATCAACATGTTACTGAGACACGGCTCGCGTTATCCGGGAACATCGACAATGAAGAAAATACAGGTACCTCCTTCAGTTTCAGAGACTACCCTTAAGGTTTTGGAGTGTTCTTTTGGCCAAATTGTTTAGTGTTATGTGATACGCAGTGTTTATGAGTTTCAACAGAGGTACTTAACTCTTCTACTCCTCACAGAACCAGTTTTAATCTAAAAAATCAATTGGTTGTGTTCTAGTTTCTTGGTCAGCTCTAGAAACACGAAAAAATAATTTGTGTTGTCTCTATCTTAGAGCAGAAAGTTACTCAATTCTAATCCTCACGACAAGCAAAATAAATTATCACTTTATAGAATTTCATCAACTTGATCAAAAATTAGAGTGAATAACGCCAATCATTTCTACTCGTCAAGACAAGAAAAATTAATGACCACTTGATTTGTATGGTGTGCACTGAATAAACCTTAGTTTTGCGGAGCCAGTGCGAAACACACAAAAACTGTCTTGTTTGTATTCCAAACTCATGATGAAAATGCAGTGCACGTATAAATTATTTTCAGTTTGTATTCCAAACTCATGACTAAAATGCAGCGCACGCAAATCTTATCTTGTTTGTATCAAAATATCATAAATTATCAAAATTAATCAACGGTCGTTTTTTTCTAAAATGAAGCCAAATTAGAACGGTAAATTTGCTATGCCGTGATTCGCCATGACATCAGGCTAGGTTTCATCTTTAATAAGCTAGCGAAGCCAAGCAATGATATTTCCGGTTTTTACAAAACTTTAGCAAAAATAACAATAGTAAATATTATCCCCTATCATCTTGTTTTTGACAGCTGTTGGCGAGATTTCGTATAACAATAGATTTCTAATAAGATTCCATCATTTCTCAAGTAATTTTCGGCCACTAACTGTAACAGAGATCAGGCAGATAGCGCTTGATAAGTTTATGAATTAAAGTCCCTATAAAGCTTATTTTTGTACTTTTTGGATTAAAACTGTTGTCATCTGTGAACTCGAAATTCGAATAATTAAAGAAAATTTGCACACCTAAGTATGCTTTTTAATAAATTTTGACCGAGCTGGCCGGGGACTGGTAACCTGTGACGTAGCAACAAGCAGCAATGGTTATGTGGTTTTTGTTCAAAAAAATTCGTTTCTGTCAAAAATTGTCGTATGATTTTTACTTAAAACAACTTCAAGGGAATAATTCATTGATTAAAGTTATAACAATATGACTATTGTAGCAGGATTTGAATTTTTGAGATAAAAAAGGTTGTCTCTGCTTTATGCCTCCTGCTAGGTCATTATTGCACGCTTCAAGTCTGAAAGTGTAACAGAAACGGCGAGAAAAGCTAGGCTCTTCTTTCGTCTGGAACTTAAAAGAATATGCTTGATAAGGACTTTAACTAAAGCCGAGCGTCCAGAACGTTTGATTTTGCGAGAAATCGTTGGTAAATCTCAGTTCGCTACTAGTCGACTTTCTGTATTCATGTCCCGACCACCCATATTACAACCGTTAAAGGGTCTATTTAATAGATATAGAATATACTTGCAATAAAAATGGTAGTTCCCAACTCAAGTAAAGCACTAAACCTTGAACTATCTTAGCTAATTATTTTACTTGATTTGAACTTGAATTCCAAATACAAATTCTTTTTCATTATACTCATTTTTTGCACCCCTGAAGATGGCATTACTAAAGTTGAAACATGTTTAGAAAACTGAAAAAATGCAAGAATTATAACGACCAACTCTTAATCTTTCTTATCTCTGACAACACAGCTTGTACTAAACAGTCTAAACAAGGCTTACAGCAAGGGTCCAGGCTTCACCTACAAGAACATCAAGCTACCGTGGACCATGCCTAAAGACTTCAGGCTCTCTGCCAGTAAGGAAATGTGTGCCCAGGGGGAGAGAGAAATGTACGGGATAGCCAAACGATACGCCGCCAAGTTCCCGGAAATTTTTTCCCACGGCTACTCAAATAACAACTACAGTTTTGTAACAACTGATAAATTGAGAACAGCCGAGAGTGCAGTGGCTTTTGCTTATGGCCTGTTTGAAGGTATAGATCTTTTCTTAGAAATGTTAAACAGCATTTATGATCACGGGCTGTAGGATACATTGGTTACGAGTTGAATATAAAGGCAAAAGATCAAACCTTGAAATGTTGCTTGAGTATTTCTCTTTGTCCGAGAACCGCCGCGATCTTGATCGTTGCAACCGCCATTTTCATTTCAAAATATTCTTGAAGTTGGCCCCATGCCGTATAAACCGCAACAGAAGCGCGGTCAGTAAGTTTTAATCGTTACGTCATTGCTAGATATGAGCAATTTTATACGCTATCCCATTAGATGACATACTAAACGAATTACGCCAACGGCAGCGATAAAATCGCCTAGTGTGTCCCGGGCTTTAGTAATATAGTAGTAAAATAAACACTTTGTCATCTAATCTAAAAGCAAACGGTATCACGCGCCTTACGAAATTGATTGAAAGTAAATTTCAATGTTTTAAAGTTTATCATTAGTCGTAGTTTGAGGTTTTAAAGTCAGGGGAGAGCTTATCGTTGTGACCTTATGGTTAGAGTGTTGGCGCGGTCTTGGCAGTTAGCAAGAGCTAGGACTAGTTTAATGATAATTGTAGATAGAACACGCCAGTACCATAAAATAATTGTATAATCACGACTGCTGTTGTTGCTACTTCCTCCCTCAGGTAAAGGCCCACTAGGTGTACATGGATACCAGCCTGTAGCTGTTGCGTATTCGGGACCACACGATAACGACAAAGTGCTGCGCTATTATGACGCTTGTCCCCGATTCAAAAGAACCCCAAAACGCCGTGGAGAAAACGGAAAATTCATGAAAAGACGGGAAGTAAAACGACTTGTTCGAAATATAGAAAGAAGATTGAATCTTACTGGCAAGGTGAAGCTGTCGGCAGCCAAAGCGTACAATCTGTGGCTTCTGTGTGCGTTTGAAACACAGGTTCGAGGGGAAGCTAGCAGCTGGTGCTCGCTGTTTGATGTAGAAGATCTTAAAGTGTTTGAGTATTATAACGATATGAGATTGTATAATGATTATGGGTATGGAAGGAAATTCAATCGGAAAATCACCTGTCATTTGATCGGCGACTTCTTAAGAAGCATGAAAGATTTCATCAGCGGTAAAAAGAAATACTATGGAACTTTTAGGTAAAAGGTTATCGATTGATTTTGATTAGAGTAAAAGATATCTGTCGTTTTCACTTTTCAGTGGGTGGTGGGAGGCAGGGGTCGGGAACCCAGGAAGAAGGGTACCGAATCGGGATATTAAAAAGAGGTTCGTGGGATATCAAAGGGCGGGAGGCGGGAGATTAGGGCCACGAAGGTGCGGGAGGCAAGATATAAGGGAATGGCATCGCCGGAGGTGGGAGGTACGGGATTGGGATACGGGAGAAACGCCAGATAGGTCGGGAGGCGGGGATATAGGGCCATGAAGGTGCGGCAAAGATATAAGAGCACGGGATTGCCGAAGGCTAGCGTTGGAGCTACCGGATAGGGATATGGGAGAACATCAGAAAGGTCGGGAGAGGGATATAAGGGAATGGCATTGCCGGAGGTGGGAGGTACGGGATCGGGGTACGGGAGATACGCCAGATAGGTCGGGAGGCGGGGGATATAGGGCCATGAAGGTACAGGAGCGTGGACATAAGTGAATGGCATTGCCGTAAAAGGGAGGTACGGGATTGGGAAACGGGAGTAGCGCCAGAAAGATCGGGAGGAGGAAGATATAATATCAAGAAGGTATGGGAGACAAGATATAAGGGAATGGCATTGCCGGTGGTGGAAAGTACGGGATTGGATACGGGAGAAACGCCAGGTAGGTCGGGGAGGCGGGAGATATATGGCCATGAAGGTACAGGAGCCAGGATATAAGAGAATGGCATTGCCGGAGGTGGGAGGTACGGGATTGGGATACGGAAGAAACGCCAGGAAGGTCGGGGAGGCGGGAGATATAGGGCCATGAACGTACGGGAGCCAGGATATAAGGGAATGGCATTGCCGGAGGTGGGAGGTTTTCCTCGAGTGTTTAGTCTCGCAGTCCTCTAATGATCTACACTCGTGGTACGGTTAAGAGAAGACAAAAGGAAGAAATTAACTTTAGAATTGTTATATTTTCACCTCACTACTACTTTCGCTTGATCATAGTTAATACACGGACTAGTTAGGAAAGCCGGCAAAACTCAAAAGGAAAATACAAAGAATGTACAAAAAGGCTTTGTTTTATGCTGAACGAACCGCGACCGGGCACATTCTTTGTTTCGGGTGTTAGTGAGAATATTTTGTAGATTTTGCTCTTTGTAGATTTGCATTTCAAAAGCTATTGTGTTTTCTGCACGTTTTGTGCACGGTCAAGACCAGAAAACAAAAACAAAAAAATGGCGGACAAAGACATACACAATGGTTTCCTAACCGGTCCGTATATATTAACTATGGCTTGATATAGAGTTATTCTATCAATCGCCAACATTTGTTCTTAATACCTTAAGGTTCGCGCACTCTGCTGGGGTGGTAGGCCTGCTCTCAACTCTTGGTCTGTTCAAAGACTCCGAACACCTTCGAGCTGGCAACTACGCAACACAAGAGAACAGAAAATTCAAAGTGTCGGACCTGGTTCCTATGTCGGGGAACGTTGCTATGGTTCTTTACAAGTGCGATGAGAAAAAGGTCGCCAAAAACCACACTCAAGCTGGAGATTCAAAAGATGCAAATCAACCTAGAGGGAAAACTTACAAGATTCAAGTTCTGGTTAATGAAGTTGCAGTCCAGCTACCCAATTGCAATGGCGAACTCGCATGCGGCATGCAGGAGTTCGAGAGCCGCTTTGGTGACCTAGTGTCTAAGTGCAATTTTAAAACGCTCTGCAGCAAGTCCCGAAAGCGAGGTTCTTAAACTGCAAACATTTTGACACGCATTATCTCGAGGTCTGAAGGGAAGTCGGCGTTTGATTGTTTTTGACACAAAGAATTGACTCATAGCCTAACACGTACTGATAAATTCTTAGCTTAACTGAATTGTCGTAGAAAATCTAGCCCCTCCCCCTTAGTTTATCGATAATTACATCATCGGAACATTGCCTGCTTGTCATTCTTGAAAAAAGTACGGTTTGTGCCAATGCAATAGAAAACCTGATATACTTGCGGCAGTGTTGCAATATTGTTATTCTCGTGTTAAAATAGAAATATTTACGACAGAATTAACTCAAAAGTAAAGTTTTCATATATTAAAAATTTGAAACTAATATTGGTTTAACTGTTTTCAACAACCTTTTCATAGATTATATTTTAAAACGATCCACTTCGAGTAGATGAAAGTGCAGTTAGAAAAACGTTTATTTGTCTTATTTAAGATAAGCACAACTTAGTCACTGGGTGCATGGTTTACTGACTCTAGACTCTAAAAAGTAACTTTTAAAAGTATACACGGGAGGCTTATTGACAGACACTTTTTTCAAATACCACAATTTTTGATCTTTGAATAATTATGTGAAACTGTTTGGAAATATCTTTCAATATTCGAAAACTCCTTGTAAAAATGTAATTTAGTTTTCGAGTTATAACGTGTTTTGGCCAATTGAGACGAGGTGTGAGTTCTGTAGGAGAGCATATAGTTCCAGCCACAATAATGCTTCTGGCGTTTGGCTTCTCTTTGCCCGCATACTTGTGCTCATAATGGACCCTCCGGAAACAGCTCCCGTCTTATCTACGATTTTTTGTTGTAAAAAGATTGTCGGGTTAAAATCATACATATAAACTCCATACGAGACGAAAGTTTAAGTCACATACCCCGCGCTTTCCACACTCCCGTATGAAACCCAATCTTGTTGCTGTATCATGTCACGTGTATGTACGAAGCGACAACCGGCGATATCGTTCTTCGAGTGTTTGTATCGTTTTTGCTTTCGCAGTTAGATTTAGAATTTGGCAATGATGTTTCAAAGTTGCACACAGAAACAGAAAGACCAACACTTTTCTTCCTCGTGCGGGCAAAAATAATTTATGCAATGTTAATTTATAAGGTTACAACTGCGAAAGTATTTTTAGACAGTTTCACACCCATTCAGCTAGCTCCAATTACTTGCCAAACGATTATTGGCCACATGGTGAAAAGAAGAAGTGTGAACCACAAACACCTCTATGCCAACAGAGTTAACAGTTCTACCGGACTGAGAAAACTTTCGATTTTCAGCAAAAATTCGTGATTTCAAGAAGCTTTATCTCCCTTAGTATTTTATCAGTTCAACTGAAATTTGGAAAAGTGTTAGGAAAATACCGCAAGCCCAAAACAGTGTCTCGGTTTTTCTTTAAACCGTTTGCTTTTTGAGTTAAGATTTATGTCGAAAATTAGCAAGATTTCGAAAGTCAAACTTCAAAAAATCATAACTAACAACAAAGCAGTCAAAAAGAAAACTGAGACACGGATTTTGACCTTAACCTTAACATGTGGTAAACAAAAAACAGCGGTATTCGTCTCAGCGGGCGGGAGAATAAAGGTGGTTTTTAAGAGAGGGATAATTAAAAAAAGGGGGGCCGGCTTAATAAAGCGGGGGGCTAAATAGAGAGGGCTATTAAGGTGGTAAGGGACTTTAAGGGCCACTTTTTTGAAGCAAGAGTGTTTTATCATTCATGTTTTGTCTGATCAAAAAACACCTTAAGAGAAATTTATTGGCACACTTATTGACATGATCCGTTGCCATGGTAACCATAATAAGCCATTAAGTGTCCTAGATGGATAGATCTGAACCGTACTGAGTTATAGTTGTTTTACTTCATTTTCACAAAAATTGGTTTTACATGAGTACAATTATGCTGTTTATTTAAAAGATCCTAGTTCATTGCATGTAATACAGTTTGATCATACAGCTAGCAGTGAAAAAATTAAGTTGAAAGCGTAAATTGTTATCAAGGTATCACTGTTCCCGTACCTGCAATCTTCCAAAATTCGGATATTTGAGAAAATAAGCATAATTGTTTGCTGATCAGTTTTCGTTAACACGGGTTGTATGTACAGTCACCCTAACAGTTTAGAATCCACAAGATGCATAAGTCAGTCCTTCCTCTTGCTTTTTCTTATCAGCTTTTCTCTTTATTGCACCTCTCTTGATTCTCTTTTTCTTCTTTACCTCACTTTGGCTTTTTTGCTCAGCACAATCTACTCTCAGAAGATCTTGCTTCATGCAAAATTCTTCTGTATACTTTCAGGGGTGATCCCAAATTGCCGGGAGAGTGGGGAGAGAAAAAGGGCAACGTCGTTCCCAGGGCTTTTCCCTAGAGTTGGGGAAAAGCCCTGGGAACGAGGTTATCTAGCGGCGCGAGTTGCGAGGAGAATTGGGAGAGGAAAGGGGAGAAATATATCTAGCGGCACAAGTTGCGAGGAGAATGGGGGGAGGAAAGGGGAGAAATATATCTAGCGGCGCGAGTTGCGAGGAGAATGGGGAGAAGAAAGGGGAGAAATATATCTAGCGGCGCGAGTTGCGGCTTTTACTCGATTCTTCGCCGTCCGGTATAGTTTTCCCCTCTCCTCGGACAGAGAGCCCAGTGTCATAATAAACAATTTTGAAATATAATTTAATACCTTGGCTAAAAGCCACGTTTGATTTAACTGAAGTTAGGAAAGGTCTAAACTTTCAGTTGTTTATAAATAATTTATTTTGTAGTCTCGCTTCTTTTGTGATATTCGTTTTCCGCAAGAAAGAACGGGTGTTACTGGCAAACGAAAGCGCCATTCCTGTCTTCCGGAAGTGATTTCTGTTTCCGGTTCAGTTCACAGGCCACGTGACGTCATTGGACCAACCAAATCCATTTCATTCGCTCTTTTGGTGAAAAAAAAGATATTTTTTGACAAATGTTTGTTAAATTTTTACGCGAAAACGTTCCAAACAAAACCAAGGAAGTTTTTCGTTCCGAATCTTGGAAGATCAGAAGAAAACACTTTTAATGAAACTCGACTAGAAGAATAAAGTCAGATTTTCTGCCAGTTATTTGATAACTGAAACAATATCAATAAAGCCACAATAGTTATTCGAGTTAATGCATAAGTTAGATCCAGTTCGGCAGCATTTCACTAGCAAATAGTTATTATCTCTTCCCTGAAAAGCTCCACGACTTTGAATATACCTTTCTCCCCATTATTTACTTTTACAGCACGTTCTTATTTTTTAAAATTTTTGGAATGTCGAATGGACTTTATTATAAAGCGACAAAACACCACTACGACATGTAATAATCGGTCAAACGATTGTTCAAAATATTTGCTGTTTTGATAGATTTTATATAGTCATCAATTTATAACAGTAAAAAGCGCAGTACCTCACTACAAAATCACAGCAACTTTGTATTTTATATAAATACAGGGAGACCCTGCATTGTCAGTATAGTGATTTTCTTGGTATAATAAACTTACATGTCCGCCGACCAATTACAAGGATATGAAAAGCAAAAACTTTATGATACAACCCTGTCGAATTCGTGAGTCTATAAAATGTACATACAGTTTGAGTTTGGTGGGAAGAAAATCAGTGCCATAGGTACACGCTGTCACAGATATGGCATCAATTATACGGAGCTCTGAACACGACGAACGCAAAACTCAAATGAAGCGCGCGCGTCTTCCCATGAACTTTTGCGAACCGTGATAACCATCCTCTGCAGCCTATATCCTATTTGCATTATGTTGTCTTCAAAAGAAAGGCAGATTCTTCCCTCGCACAGCGGGTATTCAATATCAACTATCTAAGACGAAACACGTAAGTGTTTTTGTTTTGCTCCACTGAGACAAACATTTGATTCCGTTTGCGCTTTCTGTCAGAGCCATGCGAGGCAAAGCATTTACTAAACGATTTCATTGCTACCTTTTTTGTGGCATCTTTATTGCAAAGGCCCTGGGACTCTACACAGAAATTCCGCTTTCTTCAACCAAGCTAAAACAGTTTCGCTTCTCCGGGAAGTCACCCTATTTCTATGTTGATGAACCTTTGAAGAGACCGGCGTCATGCGAGCCGGTTCAAATCAACATGTTACTGAGACACGGCTCGCGTTATCCGGGAACATCGACAAAGAGGCAAATACAGGTACATCCTTGAACAAGCTTCAGTTTCATAGAGTACTCTAAAGGTTTTGGAGTGTTCTTTTGGTAAATTTGTTAAGTGTTATGTTGATAGTGTTAACGAACTTCCCTTCGCAACTTTTAACAGAGGTTTTGAGCCCTTCTTCTACCACTTTTAATCTATAAAAACAAATAGCTGTGTCCTAGTTTCTCAGTCAGCTCTAGAAATACTACAAAAATATTTCGTTGTCTCTAACTTGAGCAAAAATAATTGATGTTAATCATTTCTATTTCTCATTCTAGAGGAATCGACTCAAAGTCTGGTTCAAAGAACCAATAAAATTTTCTCTTCAAGAAAAGCAAAATAGATTATCTCTTTAAAGGGATTCACCAACTTGTTCAAAAGTTAGTATGAAAAACACCACCATTTTCTTCTCTTCGAGCAAAGCAAAAATAAAAGATTATCACTTCAAGGGATTCACCAACTGGTTCAAAAGTACGAATGAATAACAGGCCAATTATTTCCACTCTCCACGACAAGCAAAATGAACGGTCACTTTGTAGGGTCTCATTTACTTGTTCAAAATTTAGAAT
This sequence comes from Hydrozoanthus tunicans, assembly GCA_026413305.1. Classification (NCBI taxonomy): domain Eukaryota; kingdom Metazoa; phylum Cnidaria; class Anthozoa; order Zoantharia; family Hydrozoanthidae; genus Hydrozoanthus; species Hydrozoanthus tunicans. The sequence goes on from JAOBAT010099647.1 coordinate 13,156, forward strand.
GAATAACACCAAACATTTTTACTCTTCAAGACAATCAAAATGAATGGTGACTTCGTAGGGTTTCATCAACTTGTTCAAAGCTAGAATGAAAAACACCAATATTGTTTTCTCTTGAACACAAGCAAAATGAATTACCCCTTGATAAGGATACATCAACTGGTTCCAAAAGTAGAATAAGTACCATCAATCATTTCTTCTCTTCATGACAAAAATAAATATTTTTTGTAGGGTTTCATCAACTGGTTCGAAAGTTAGAATAAGTAATGTGGATAATTTCTTCTCATCACGACAAGCAAATTGAATGGCCTGTCCGTAGGGTTTCATCAACTGGTTTAAAGTTAGAATGAATTCGAAAACATCAATAATTTTGCAAAATATATGTTTTCCTTGTTGGGTTTCCATAACTGGTTCAAAAGTTAGAATGAATAACATCATTCATTTCTACTCTTCAAGACAAGCAAAATGAATGGTCACTTTATAGGGTTTCGTCAATTAGTTCAAAAGCTAGTTTGAACGAACAACACCAATGATTTTTCATTTCAAGACAAGCAAAATGAATGACTTCAGTAGTATAGTATGCACCGATAAGCCGTATTTTTGCAGAGCCTGTGCGGAGCACGCATAAATTATCTTCTTTGTGTTCCGATGCGGAAATGTCGAATTCATGAATCTATACAATGTACAAACACAAAGCTTGGTGGGAAGAAACTCAACGCCATATGTACACGCTGTCACTGATATGGCATCCATTTAATACACGGAGCTCTGAACACAACGAACGCAAAACTCAAGTGAAGTGCGCGCGACTTGTTTACCCAAGAGCCTTAGCGAACCAAGGTTACTATCCTCTGCAGCCTAACCAATCTGTTTATTTAACTGATGCTAATCGCAATATCAGATTCTGCCCGTACACAGTGGGTAATCAATATCAACTTTCTAAAACTAAGCATTTTTAAAGCGTTCTGTTCCAAAGAACATTTGATTTCGTTAGCGCTTTTTGTAATAGCAATGCGAGGCAAAGCATTTTACTAAACGATTTCATTGCTACCTTTTTTGCGGCGTCTTTATTGCAAAGACACTGCAGGGACTCTACATAGAAACTCCGTCTTCTTCAACCAAGCTAAAACAGTTTCGCTTCTCCGGGAAAAGCAGCAAAGATTTTATCTTCACGACAAGCAAAATGAATTACCACTTTAGAGGGATCCACCAACTTGTTCAAAGTTAGATAATAAAAACTAATACTTTTTCTCTTTACGGCAAGCAAAATAAATGCTTTCTTTGTAGGGTTTCACCAACTGGTTCAAAAGTTGGAGTGATAAACACCAATCACTTCTACTCTTCACAACAAGCAAAATGAATGGTCACTTTATAGGGTTTCATCAACTGGTTCAAAAGCTAGTTTAATTGAATAACACCAATGACTTCTTCTCTTCAAGACAAGCAAAAAGAATGACTTCAGTAGTATAGTATGTACCGGAAAGCCGTATTTTTGCGGAGCCTGTGCGGAGCATGCGCATAAGTTATCTTCTTTGTGTTCCAATGCGGCGCACCCCAAAATTATCTTTTTTGCTATGAAAATGATCGGTCGTTTTTCTAATATTGCACCAATATATTTTCATTCAAAACAGGAACGGTTTTTAGTTCGTTGTGTCTGGTTCGTGCATGAAAGTATTGTTTTAAAGCATGGCATCATGTTTCTTTTTCAGCTAGCGAAGCCAAGGAGTGATGTCATTTTCCGCTTTCAAAAACTATATTAATTTGAAAAACAAGTCTTAAGAAAAGTACAGTGAGAGCATAGAACTATATCAAATCCAAGCAATTGAAGAAACAATAGTAAAATCTACCCACTATTGTCATGTTTTTGACAGCTGTTGGCGAGATTTTGTATGTAGACTCCCTCAGGTTGTTGTTGCATCATGGGTAATCAGGACATGAATTATAGAAAGCCTTTCATTTCAAATTCTTACATGGCTTCTCAGGCAGCCAATGGCAGCTCTAGTCCTACACATCTGCTGACTGTTGGCGTGTTTCGTTACAAAGTACACAAAAACCGTCTCATGCATTGTTTCCAGAGCAATCGCGTAGAACTGACTCGATCGAAAAAAAATAGACTTCTTCTTTGGGTGTCATTATCTACTATTTCGGAGGTAAATATTGTGAATGAGCTGGTTATCGAGCTGGTTTATACTAATATTCGATGTTCCTCAGTTTTTGACCACGAAACTCAATATGAGTATAATAAGAGTGATATAAACTTAAAATAACAATGGTGGTTCCTACTTCAAATAGACCTTGAACTATCTTTCTAATTCTTTTACTTGTCTTTGAACATTCCAAATACAATTATTTGAATTTTCTTGTTATAATCATTTTTGCATTACTGAAGAAGAGAACAGTACGGTATGTTTTGAAAACTGAAAAATGTTGTATGTTTCCCAAAATGCAAGAATTAGTACAACAACCAATTCGTAATTTTTCTTATCTTTGACAACACAGCTTGTACTAAACAGTCTAAACAGGGCTTACAGCAACAGTCCAGGCTTCACGTACAATAAGATCAAGCTACCGTGGACAATGCCCGAAGACTTCAGGCTCTCTGCCAGTAAGGAGATGTGTGCCCAGGGGGAGAGAGAAATGTACGGGATAGCCAAAAGATACGCCGCCAAGTTCCCGGAAATTTTTTCCCATTGTTACTCAAACAACAACTACAGTTTTGTAACAACTGATAAATTGAGAACAGCCCAGAGTGCAACGGCATTTGCTTATGGCCTGTTTGAAGGTATTGAATGTTAAACAGCATTCATGATTTGCTTTTGCTTCGATAAGATTATCTCTGTTTGCTAGGTTGATAATAAAAGTTAAAGTTAAATAGTAGTTGCATGTGGTAATATCAGTAGTAGTAGTAGTAGTAGTAATAGTAGTAGTAGTAGTAGTAGTAGTAGTAGTAGTAGTAGTAGTAGTAGTAGTAG
>JAOBAT010099658.1:0-16122 GCA_026413305.1 Hydrozoanthus tunicans
CAATATCGCAATTAGCACCTTTTTGCATTCCATTGCCGTTGACCTGCCTAGTTCTTACTCGGACCGCTACTTAAATTCTTACCTGGATACGAGGCTCAGGGGAATATTGAACAAAAGAAATCACGTTGGCATTGTAAAATGATTTTCTAATTCGTTTCTTTTGTTTGTTTCCCAAGCCTCGTGTCCTAGAAAGAATTTTATAGTATCAAAATTGGTCTTTCACAAATGATTATAGGTTTAACACCAGTTTAAAACTTGCCAACGTTTGGTCAGAAAACTGATCACAATCAGTTGAACAAACGTCAGAAAGACTTGCAATCAACTGATTTTACAACGTGAAAAGTAAATGTTGCGGAGACACATGTACAATATTTAGAATATAACAATATACACCTAACGGAAACAGTTAGTTTTGTTTTCCCGAGAGTCCCGAGACCTAGACGAAGTCGAAAAAAACATCAGAATTCGTACTGTTTTACCTGGTGAAGTTTGGTAATGGCCAGTCGAAATTTTTTACACATTTCCTTTTCACGTTCGCAACAAGAGCTTGGGCTGCCTGTGAACGAACAATCCTATGTCAGTTATCAAAGTTATTTTGTATTTTCATTTCAGGAAGACAATTTTAAACGAAAACGTCTTGGCCTGCTACACTGAATAACATTACGTAAGTTACATGGCGTACATAAGCCAAATCCAATTAGAGTTTGTCATACATCGTGAACGCTCTTTGTGTTCGTAGATCTACACCCCTCTCATCTGACACCTTCCAAAATTCAAATTTCAGTTAGAGGGCGGTTGAACTTTTCACTGAGCGATTAAACCAAAATTAATAGCCGCTAAATATAAATATTCGTAATAAACCCTTATGTACAGTCGTTTTAAAAAGAAACACGAACAAAGTTCGTTTCATTTCGTTCATGTTTCTACATAGTTTCGTTACAGATCCCTTCTGTTTGAAACAGAAATCAACCAACACTTGTGGTTCCGAAGTGATTAGGTATTCTATTCATATGTTACCAGAACAATTTTACCCATGAATAGTCAACTTGTTTCATGCAAGAACTTCGGAGGTTGAGTGACAACTGAAAGTTACGATCGCTTGGCACAGGCTCTCTTGTATACAGCGCGGTTTCTTATTTAAAAAAATTGAAACACAAAATTGCTCAGACTTATCAACAACTGAATTGTAATTCCAGGGTGCCAAACATCGAACTTCAAAATGCGGGAGATTGTTGGGGCTGGTCGAAATTTTATTGTGTCGACTTTTTAAATGCCACGCATTGTATCTCCTATATGCCCTTTTTTAAAATTATAACTGTTTGGACATTCCTTTTTAACCCATACTTATCTAAAAAAAGCATGAGGCTATATATGTAAGTATAATACACGATAATCAAATATCAGAACACTGCTTAATGTAATTTATGTTGCATTTTCATCCTTCATGCGTCGGGAACGAACGAACAGCATATTGTTGTTGTACACTTTTATTCATCTAAACATCTTTTAAAATGCAGGAAATTTCTGTAACATGCTTGAGAGCGGAAATCAAGCGAAAAAGTGTGTAAATCTCCCGCAAAATGCGCCTTGCGCCAGCTATTGGTAGGACTTATATAAAGACAAGATAGAAAAGAGGAGAATCGGAAGTGAAATCTTTTGTCACTTACTAGTCTACTGTGATTTTTAAGCGCGAAAAGCCATTACTGCCATGGATTTTGTGGTAGCGGCATTCACACCCAACGCCTCTTGACCGTGAAATCTAAGATTTCACACCCCACCGCCTGGAAGCAGGCTAGATTGCTTTTTTAAACGAGTTTTCTTGTCGTGCCCGTACTGTGTATGTGGTTTTGAATACACATGAATGCCTCTTTCAAAAAGGCTCTATCCACCTTGCACAACAATAAACACGATAGTACGTACAATAATTAGCACAATATATTTAAAGAGGATAAGCTACACATTCTACACTCAGGAAATCCCACAGGTGGGTCCACCGAAATTGCTCTGTATATTGCATAAAAGGGTCGGTCGTCTTCAGGTGGTTTTAGCGGGTTGAAAAACTAGGCTTAAAACCAAAACGCAATTACAGTGCAGTTTTTGTTTAGGATATAGTTCAAACTTTTTGAGTCGCTATCATATCGACCACAACCCTTCGACTTGAGTGTAACAAGCAAAGTCAAAGAATATAAGCCGTGTGGTGCTTAAAAATTGCTTTAGTTCTAAAGTAAGCTCAGTAATATCTAAGAAAACTGATTTAATGACTGGTTGCAAAGATGAAGTGGGAAAACTCAAGGATAGATTTACAGTACCAGTTTTCTATACTAGAAGGTTCGAGTTTCTTATCCAAGAGGGAACCAGTTTCCTGTTTCAGAATGAACAGAGGGAACCAGTAGCCGTTTCCTCTAGTTTTTTGTTTCGATTTCAGGCAATGCTATTATTTAACTTAAATTAGCAACATCCCAAACTACACAAAAATATCGGAAGCATTAAGCCAATATTTTTTTTCACTTCGTAAACAGCCGGCTTGCTGGCCTGTTATACTAACGTTAGATTATACTAACGCCGTATAAACGTAAGCGACTTATGTTTTTTTATTTCGAAACTTAAGCTGCCTTTTGTAATCGTTTTAATCTTTAAATGTGTAAACTAGAAGAACTGACAGCATATCTAGTTTGCTTTTAAATGAGCCCATTGTTCATTGTGCAAGCCTGATTGCTCGTGTTGCAGGTGTTTGAGCAGAACGACTCTTGCGCCATGTGTCACGGGGTGCGTTTCTCAGTGTACGTACTGTCCGTTCTTGCACACAATATTTGTTGAACAGACGATTATCTGTTTAAAGTGCTTTAAACAAAGTGGTGCAGCGTAGAGCCAGGGTATTGCAATTGAATCATGATGCATGGCGGAGCGCACGTCGGAAATGAAACTTCGCGATCATGTCTTTCTTGTGGCAGCTTCTCAACCTTAGATTGCCAACCCCGACCAATCCCTGTGGGTGAGTACTTTTTGACCTACCTGATCCGTAACTTAGCCTAAGGCTAAACTTTTAAAATTGATGTGCAGTCTAGGTGGGCAGAAATTGATAGAAATAAGATAAAACCATCAGTTAATGACAAATTATAGCAATATTGTGATTGAAGTTTCGCTTTATGCAATTATGGTAAGGTACTTCCGATTTCAAATCGCTTTGTTGTTAGTGCCCTGTGCATGCATAGTTTGGCGTTACGGAACGGGTCAAGCGAAGTATCAAGAAACGAGTGGCGATTTCTTCTTTCACGCTTTACTATAGCCGGATGCATGGTTGGGTTACTTCTTTGGCGATTTTGCGAAAAAGTTGGTTGTGCTATTGCTAGTGTATTTGAAAATACCAGCTTGCAATGAATTATACTTTTTTGAGTTTTATCTAAATAACTTGGCTAAAACTGATGACTGTGCAACAATGGCGTAAATTTTTTTTTGATTAAGATAACTATGTACGGTTGGTTAAGTTGCTTTTAAATTGTTTAAAACTTATAATTACCATATTGATTGATCGTTAACATATGCAAATTAAACTCTCCAACTTTCTCTAGTTCTGCTGTCGTATTTTTATAGAAAGATCGTTGGATGGATTGATGAATGGCTAGATTGATGGATGGATGAATGAATGAATGGATGTGTGGATGGATGGATTGATGGATTGATTGATTGATGGATTGATGGATGGATGGATGGATGGATGGATGGATGGATTGATGGGTGGATGGATGGATGGTTGGATGGATGGATGGATGGATTGATGGATGGATGGATGGATGGATGGATTGATGGGTGGATGGATGGATGGACGGATGGACGGATGAATTGATGGATGGTTATAGATCGATGGACGGATGGATGGAAGGGTCGGGTTGGTGAATTGATATGATGGATGAATCGACTGAATCGATTGATGGATTGATAGATGAAGTGAACAGATGGATGGATAGAAAAATAGAAAGTGTTTAAGTAGTTTACTTGATTAAGGCTAGGTGGCCAAATTGTTTACACTCATTTAAGTCTCTAAGTAAAACTGTTGGAGAGATCTGTGCTTATGGTGAGAAATTTAAAAAACGTTTAAAACAGATCTAAAAAAGAGTAAAACTGACACTAAATTTTCAACCGCCTTCTGTGGTCTTTTTGACATAATAATGACTTCGCATGAAATCGCAAAATTCTCCCTAGGGATGTAACCATGCAGTGATGCGTCGCAAAGTAAAACTCTAAGGATTGGCAGTTCCTTTTTGCTCACGCGGTGATTTAAGTATTTCTATAATATAATCAATCAACGTTAATTGTTTTACCTCTTCTGGGGAAATCGTTGCTTGCGCGTACATGTGAACAGTATTATTCGACTTCGAGAGCGAGACGCGAGTAGCGCCGTCTTAAGATTATCTAAAGAAACTTGATGCTAATACTTGTGGTTGAAAACTAGTTGGTGTTCTGCTGTACTGTGTTGCATACTTTTCCAATGAAATTTGTTACCTAAATACTCAAAAACTTTTTCAAAACCTAGCGGAATCAAGACCTTTTAACTACGCTCCTTTGATCACACGCTTTGTTTTCATGATTAGTGTTAAAGTTAATATCCGGTGAGGCAAAAGGCGGGCATTTCAAAAGTGGTTTTCGTAAAAGTTCGGAAACTCCCTTGAGTATACCCGAGAAAGCTACAGAGCGTGCAAACAATAGACTGAAGAAATTTGCGTAAATCTTTGCTGGTGGTCTTTTGAAATTTTTGACCCATGTCCTAATACGCCTGAGAAGTGAATACTTGCCCAAGCAAGCAAAACTGTCCCATTCAATGACTGCATAACACAGCTGTTAACAATCTCACCTGACGACACAAAAATTAAAATACATTTAATCTGAAAGAGAATGTGAACAAATTACAACTCCGAACAGACATGAAACCATTGCTTTTTTCAGTATACAAGATCCTCCCGATAGGAACAAAAAAATCTCACGAATGATCCTGGCTAGGCAACGTTGTTGTCTTGAATAGTTCTATTATAATGCCTTAACAAAACAGAAAAGTCCGAAAGTGTAAAAAGAGAAAATCCGATACTCTTTTAACTTTATTTATTCATATATGCGATATAACTTGTTTGGCTCATAAATGTTTTGCTTGCTTGCAAAATGATGAGGTTGAAACCGACTCGCCGTGACTGCACGAAAAACGATATGATTTGACGTGTGTTCCTCATACTGATGTTAGGAGAATGTTCGAAAGGTTGCAAAATCTGCTAAACATATAACGATGTGTGGCCGGATCGTTTTGGTTAGTCGGGATACTTCGGGCAGGTCCCACGTACAGTGATTCGTAACTCAGTTGAATAACGTTTGCCTAGGAACACGACTTTGAAAATGTTTAAAACTCATTATTGCGTTCGACGTAAGAAGAACGCAATCCTAATCTTGACAGAGTCGGGTGGCCTGTGGTAATTTGTATGTTTACCAGGCTGTACAAGCAAACAAGATTTGGACGTCGTCATCTAGATTTTACTGACAATGGCCTAACCTCAGGTTCTATTTCAAAATAACGTTATCATTAACGTCTTTTTCTTCTTTTTATGCATGGACAAGAAACAAATTACTCGATTTTGTCTCTCGTCCAAAAAAAAAGAAGAAAAAGTCGTCAACGAACCGCCTCTCTAGTCAATATGTCATAACAAATCGTCACAAGGAATGCTTCAATAAATCGTTCCGTATGTATTTTGAACAAATCCTGGTAACTTAATGTAGTCTAAACTACTTGTAACCAAACGAAGACCGAGAAATGCTCTTTTCAACTTTTTTGCATACTTCTGCTCAGTTATCTGACCAAATACATAGCCTGAGTGAACGCTACCCTAGCGACTTTTTTCTTCTTTTTCCAATATTGCCGGATTGCAGTTTGTTTTCATTGTCGGTTCGTTTGTATTTTGCTTAAAAAACATTGGTTAATATGGGGCCATCACAGAAGCTCAGAGAGTTTTATTTCTTGATCAAAGGCGGCGGGTTAGGGAGAAAAGGGGAGCTATTACTCTTAAGTTTGCTATAACAAGGAACGTTTTGTTACCGTCAGCGGATAGACCTAGTTGCTAAACGAAGAAAAGAATAGCGGTGAAAAGATTTTGTCGAAATCTTTTTAATGGTTCTCGAGATAATAACATTAAATCAATATTTTCAATTGCTGATGTCAGTTGTTGGACAGGCAAGTTTTAATTTTTTTTAATGATCTGCTGCCAATCCATAACTTTCCGATAAATTTATTCAAAAGTTGGCCAGGGTATTCTAAGTTTTGTTTTTTTTTGTCCGAGCTTGGCTTTTACGCATGCGCAAAGGAAGTTCCCGGATATTTTCGTGACACGCGCGGAAGTGCAAGCTAGCAAGAAGGGAACGCGGCAAACTTGGCGACAAAACGAAAATGGTTGAACTAAGAGAGTTATCTTGCTTTGGGTCGTTGATTCTTTTCGAAGTAAACACGTTGCACCAGTAGCTGATTGAAGTGTTATGTGTCGCGATGAACGAATCTTCGAGAAGCCAACCAGAGTTAGCACAGGAGAGATACGGTGAGTAAATGTTGTTTTGTACTTTGGATTTGGTCATCGAAGCAACCAGTCTCTCCTGTGTTTTTCTCAGTGTTATAGTAAAACTTGACCAGAAATCTTTAACTAGTATTTAGGTATAAGAATATTCTGCTGTGAATGATTCGTCATATGCCCATAGCTTGGAAGAATGGGCGACCGACAACATGATGCCAATTAGCCGTTTCAAAATTCAACTGCGACGTTTTAAGAATGTATGTCCGACATGTATTCATGTAGCGGAGTTTGTTCGCTACTTTATGCTTCTCTGCAGAGCTTGCTTGGTGTTGAGAGTTTTAAACAAGTCTGTCCTACATTGACGTAACCATTACCCGGTTTTTCGAATGAATAACGAGATCCTATCTTTCCTTTAGGTATGAAAAATTGTTCGAATCTGTTTTTATCTATCAGCATCAAATCGGTCTGTATTCATTTATGCATTAGCACTTAAGTGTCAGAAGCCGCACTCTAAACCTTTTTCTACAAGACCGGTTCTGCAATGCTCATATGCAAAAACCATATGCAGTGTAATTAAATCGAACTACGAAGAGCAGAGTTGAAATTGCAAATCACACTAATCCTCCCTTATTAAAGATTGTGGCTCGTGTCAGCTGTCGTCTGCAGTTGCTTTATATTTATAAAGTAATAGTTTTTAAAACTTTGTTAGTGTTAAGTATAGCAACATGACAACGCTGATCCAATGTAACTGTTCCCTCAAGTAGCTACAATGAACCCGAGATTTTCCGATGACTTTCTCTTGTGATCGAAACCCACTGTTGTTCTTCAGCCATTTGCAAAGACACGCGTGATTGAATTTTATTTCGAGTGTAAGACAAATAGCTTATAGTAAACATTTTATGCAGAGGGTCTGGTCAGTTTTTCATTCGCGTATGCCTTGTTAAATGTTGCTGCGTTTGTCGAGTTCTCACAGCATTTGTTTGTAAAAATTAATATAATTTGCGGAAGCGAGGTTGTATGCGGGTCACTGGTTTGTAGTTGCGTGTGGAAACCGGCTTTAAGGCATTCGGTTGTCAGTAATTCTTCGAAGCAAAAAAGTTCTTATTTCGTCTATTCAACTACTGAAAGAACATGTGCGAGACGCGTTAACTATGTTTATTGTTTTCTGTCAAAAAAAAAGAAGAAAGGTTGTTCTTAGTTTTAAAGATGGGAAGTTTTTAGTCTTCCCATGATCAGAATTGATTTTAACTATTCTGTACTTTTGTATTATATTGTGCAAATTTTATCTTAAACGTAATTGCATAAGTTTTGCATAATAGAGCCCTAAGATTTTTACTGTAGAGAATAGCAAAATACTTTCACTTTCAATAATTTTTTGTCTCATTTAGTTATGTATGTATATATAAATAAATTTCATCTCAAAGGAATAAAAACAATGATAATTTCAAAAAACCTGTATTTTGGTTGTGTTAGACAACCTCCTTCAGGGTGAATGACTACCTATGTATATATATATATACCAAGAGCTTTATATATATATATATATATATTTACGAAGAGCTTTACAGTACAGTTGCTTCGTCTTTAATTTGAGTGGTAGATTGAGAGCAGCTTCTTAAACGAGTTTTGCCCCTGAAATTAAGTTCTTTAAATCTCTTTTGTCTCCTATCCCCTCCCCCCATAAATGAACAAAGAAACAAAAAGTGCTCAACTATACAGACATAGTAATCTGTCTAGTCTTTTATGGTAACTTGATTGTTTTAGCATCCAATCAGCTTGGACTGTAGTGCTTCGTTTTGTTTTTAGCTATCAAACAGGTTACCAACTCATTACTCCTCCTTTGTCCATTTGCAATCTTAGCATTAACTTTAAATTATATCAAAGGTGAAAACATATTATGGTGGATCGTTTTAAAGCGTTATTCATTCATATATTGATCAATTCAAAACTTCAACCCCCCCAGCACCCGGAGTTTCTGGTTTGAAATAGTACAATTGGAGAAAATTTATAGCACTTGGCTCAAAACTCTCTGTAGTTGTACATGGCCTGGAGACTCTTGCATAATCTCCAGCTATTTTACATAATCCATTAGCACTATTATAAATGAAACTTGGACATGTTGCTGCCTTTTATGTTAGATTACTGAAAAGCACTTTTTTTTGTCCTGTGGTAAAACAAAAAAGTTTATTCCCACTATGTGTGTGTTTTAATAATGCGTACACTTGTGATGGCAATTCTAACTCTGATTCACATCATTGGTGAGACTTTTTAACTCTAAGGAAATCATTTCAAGGCAATTTTTAATAGATGAACACGGGGATTATTCATCTCATTTAACATATCAATTTCTAAACCGAAATGATTCAATGGCGAATAGAAATATTCACCCGGCAAATTGAGGTGGAAAAATGGTTGTAGGCTCTATGAAATTTGCTATTCGTCAGCATAAACCTGAATCCCTGGTATTGGACAGCAATCTTTTCCTGGGGGCTGGGAATTTGACACTAGAAAGTGCCCAGGGGGCTAGACATGTCAACCAAAAATGTTTTTCTGTGATGAGATTAAGTGCCTTTGAGGCTTAAAATTTGCTAACATTTTAATAATTCTAAAACATACCTGTGAATATTCTTATATCAATATCCGCAATAAAATACTCAACACAGCCTGCAAATTCTCTTTTTTGTCTGCACTTTTATAAGCCCATTTTCCTCTTCAAAATAGATCTATTTCGAATGGGGATGGACAACTCAAGTTTTTCCACATGTCAATTGTTCAATTCAATTGTTTTTAAAATAATAAAAGTGAGACAATATTTACCTCCGAAATTGTAGAGTTAATGAGATAGTAAAAGTGAGACAATATTTACCTCTGAAATAGTAGATTTGATTATGCTGAAACAAAATGGCAGATGGATGTAGTTGCTTTGCATCCATTTTGATTAATGGTAAGAGAGTTTGGTTTAAAAGTATTTTGAGGTCAGTGAGCTTTATTTTTACGTTTGTTGTAATTTTAAAGCAGCTCATACGTGAGTTTTGTCTTTCTGTGTGATTCAGGTAATAAAAATATTTCTTTTTTTACAAACCTTTTTTTTGTCTTAAAGGAAATTCTGTTGATTTAGTTGCTTTGCAGGTATAGACTAAAATTTAATCACTTGTCCTATTTCAATTTTGGTGGATAGTGGCTTAATTAATAATCTACCTCGTGCCTTCAGCATTTAGTAGATATTCTACCACTATCCACCTCAATTGAAATAGAATAAGTGTTAAATACTTGTATTAAGAGTCATAATTATATATTGAGCATTGACCACATGCTCTCTTTATTAATTCTGTTACCTCTAGTTTCCATAAAACTGGAACCAATCTAAAATAGACTGTTGTGACCAGTGTCTGTCTAATTTACTTGTGGTTACTATTGCTTTATGTTAATCCAAGCCATGACAGTTTATCAACATCTAACTTCTCCTTACCTAACATATACAAAATCAGCAATTTTGTATTGAGAAAATGAAAATTGACAAAAAAAATAGAAAATAGCCAAAGATGAAAAGTAAAATTCTCCTAAACTGGTTACAGGAAAAGTATGGGTTCCTCATTGGGAGAATTTAGCAATATGTCATTTGACATATTTTTGTCTCAAAGGGTTGAGCGCAAATATCTGCAACTTTTAAAATACAGGGGAATGGAAATTGCCTTATTGTGTTTTAAAATGTGCCGGCGTGTAAAATAAGCAAAAATTTGTTATTTGCCAAATTTCCTGATAGTATTTTTGTGTTACTAGGACCACCTCTAGTGATTCATCAGCCAGTAATATCTCTGTCTGCTAGTGAACAACCAGCATCAGTTTCTGGAATCCCAGGACCGTACTTGGCACATGCTAGCTTGTTCTACACTCCACACATTGTTTCTGCACAACAACTGGTCCTAGCACAGCAGCAGATAACACATTCCTCACAAGTGTATGGCCGAGAGACTCCTCAAGTACCAGTACAAAGTTTGTCATCCAGCAAGGATTCCAGTTTGCACACACCAGTGCAAGCTTATCAGTGCAAACAAGTGAACAACCATGCAACTAGACATGCATTAAGTTCCTCATCTATGTCTTGTTCATCAGTGGAAGAAACTTCTCAGCCAATAGCTTCACCAACTCCTTCTGGCAAGGAACAGAATATTATGAGTCAGAATCATGTTTCTTCCCCAGACGCACTGCAAATGCCAATGAGTGAATCTCCGCCCCAAACTCCTCAGTCACCTGCGACCCCACAATCTTCAACCACACCATCGATACCAAGTGTTGAGCTATGTTCGATTTGTGGGGACAAAGCAACTGGCCATCACTATGGTGTTACGAGCTGTGAAGGCTGTAAAGGGTTCTTTAAGCGCAGTGTGCAAAATAAGAAAACTTATACTTGCCGTAACTTGACTCAAGATTGCCAAATTGACAAGAGGCATCGAAACCGTTGTCAGTACTGCCGGTTCCAAAAGTGTCTAAAGGCAGGAATGTTGAAGGAAGGTAAGGAAATAAGCTGAATATTAATTTTATAAACAATGAAATAGCTAATTTTGCATAATTGATTAGTCAATGTTGATCACACTTTAATACTGTATGAAATGTTTCTTATTCATGAGCACAAACCATGTCTAATTAATATTCAAAGTGACTCTGTAAAAACAAAACTCTTTACTTAATCTCTAGGGATGTTGAATTGTTTTCATTTGAACATCATAAACATTCTTGTTATCTGTTAATATTTTATTTTGACCTGATGATGGTGTTATGAGGTCCGATGTTTCTGTACCCGAAACTTTCATTGTCAAATCGCTAACACTTACATGTCTGATCAGAATTTAATATAACTGTAGTTTATAAAAACACTGATAACCGCGTGGCCCTCAAAAAACTATGATAACTTTAATTAGATAACTAGAATAAGATATAAGTAATTATTAAATATATTAAAGGTTATGATGAAAAATTAAATGTACATTAATTTTTTGCTTTGTTTAATTCTTCATGAATTTAAACCAGAACACCATATTTTTATGATTGTTTTAATTTGTTCCATGCATACTCAAGAGTAATGCTGGTTCTTCTACAGTTGTTTAGTATGCTAAACAAGAACAGCCTGAGTTGTTTGTAGCAAGCACAGTCCTTGAAACTGGCTTTTCACCAATTTTTTAAATTTCAGTACAGACTGTCCAACCATCCCTATTTTGGGATTACCCCGATTTTGGTTAAAAAATCCTAAATCTCAACCAATGTGCAATCAGGATAGGAAAAAATCAGATTTCAACTTCTGTTGTGATATATTCATCAAATTCTCATTAAAGAAAAAAAATGCAGAATACTCAAATCAGATGTTCTGAGAAACTGAAGAAACGTTACTGCAAGAAGTATCAAATTAAATCAAGTGTGTACTTTTATGCTGTGGAGCGGGAGTAAATAAAAACTGTCATTGACAGTTAGTTGTTGAGTACTGTATTTTCTGGACTATAATCTGCGGGTTATCTGTCAGTTTTACCTTGTATTGGAAAAGTTGTGGGTGGGTTATTTGTTAGATTCTGAAGTTGATCTCTTTTTTTCAACTTCAATTTCATTTATACCACATTTTTGTATTTTACAGGTCAATGAGAAATGAAATAAATATATTTAGGTCAAAATGTTGGTACACAGTAAGCGAACCAAATGCAGGAAAAAGAACTATATGTATTAAGATAATATTAAATAAAGGAAATGCCTAGTGTCTAAACAAACTTTAGGTTTTCTAGTTATTTAGTGGCAAATTTTAGGTAGGCATGAAAAAGAATGAAAACAACACAAAAAAAAAACAAATGCATGCAAGGACAAAATATTAAACAAAGGCAACTGGATTTGAACACTTCATTTGTTTCAGTAAAAGATGTTTCTTGATTTGCTTCAAGTACAACACTTTCTAGTAGTATTTTCAATAAAATGTTTTGCTGGATTTTAAAGTTAAATGATGATAAAATTATTATATGTTGAACAAGTGAATGACTAAGGATGAAGGTTTTCTGTTGACTTTTATTTGTCTTAGCCATAAAAATGGTTACAGTCTGGAAAAAATACGGAAGTCACAAATAACTAATTAAGAAACCTCTATTTTCACTTGCAATTTTTTAGAGAGAGTGTCATTCTTCATCATCTATTGTTTCATGAGCCAACAGAAAAATTTATATGAAAACATATGCAAAAGTTACCAAGGATTTTTGACAGAAATTTTTGTGTAAAACATCAGAAATGGTATTTCAGAGCCCGAGGATTTTAAAATCTCTGGGGGGGGGGATGTTCCTAGACCCCCTAGCAAAAGGTGCTGTTGGTTCTATGTATAGCATGTCTAAGAACATTTTATCCCGATTTAAAGCCCTCTTGGCGATGAACAGTCTGTCAGTAGAGGGTGTGAGTCTGAAATTTGGTTAATGAAAACCAGCAAGGTTGTGCCAATCTGTTAACTGCTGTGAATTTAATGTCTTACATTGGTATAGACTTTATTCATAAATAGCAATGATTTTGATATTCTTAAATTGTTTCCAGTTGAGTTAGTGCTACAATTGTAGCCTCATCCTTGAGTAAAATTTCAAAAGATGATAATACTTAATGATTTAATGTAGACGACTGCCACTATTTACAAATAAGATCTATTGTTTTACATTTATATTTTGAGTTAAATTTCATCTTTAGCTGTGAGGGAAGATCGAACCCCAGGAGGGAAGCACAAAAACTCGAATCCTTACACTCATGTTAAAACAAAGCAGCCAAACAGTCGGTTAAGCTCATCATCAAGTTATAGCAGTGTGGATGGAAATAAAAAATCACCTCCAACGCCAACAGCTTTACCGCCATTTATCAACAAGTTTGTTGAAATAGATGCTGCAGATACATATGGTGAAAAAGAATGCAGTAACTGTTTGCTTGAGAAAGAGTCAGAGAAAACTTTGATGCATGTGTCTGCTCTTGCGGAATGGCAGCTAAAAAGGTGCTATGAGTGGTTTAGAAAACTAGAGATGCTCCGTGATGTCAAAGAGAATGACCTAAATACACTGGTTAAGAGTGCTTGGTGTGAACTGATGGTAGTTAATTTATCGAGGCGGTCGTTATCACTTGCTAATGAGGTGAGGCTGTGCAAAGATCATATACTGGACTTCAAAAGTGCTGAGGCATCAGGAATTGGAGATATTGTGCAGAGGGCTGTTCAACTTACGGCAAAGTTCAAGAACATCCGATTGGATGATGTTGAATATTCATGTTTGAAGGTTGTTATCATGCTGAATCCAGGTAGGAGTTCAATTTTGTACTGGTAAACTGGCTTTAGCATGACATTGTCAATCAAATAGCATTAGAACCTTTAAACGAAACTTGTATATTGTTTTTGGTATAACAAACCACAAACCATTGAAGAGCTTGGTGCAAAAATGGCCTAAGTGATGATTTTAGGTCGAAAGATAAAATTAGAAATTTCTTGGATATTTTTGCACCCATGTTATCTCCAGTAAACAAAAATGTTATCCCTGTTTTTCCCCCCAGTGCTCTTAATGCAGCAGAAAAAAAGCAAGAAAGGTAGACTTTAAATACCTTGTCACTGATCAATAGAGCACTAAAAATGCAGATAAAATTTTTATTTACTGGAGATAACATGGGTGCAAAAAAATGAGAAATTCCTAGTTTTATTTTTCAACCTAAAATCATCACCTAGGTTGTTTTTGCACCGAGCTCTTCAATTCTCTCTGATCAGTAGTCACATTCTTTTGATTGGCAAATAATATAATATATTAAATAATGTCAGGGTGCAAAAAAATCAAGATCTTTTTGTACCATATATTAAGTGTGTAGAAACAATTGAAAAAAATATAGCACAAAGGGGAGAAGCTTTTAAGGTAATTCCCCAGTTTTGCATTGCACATCTTTACTGCACATATTAGCAATTTTGAAATGTTTACACATTTTTGTCATATTCTAGTGAATGTTAAGCTCTCGAAGACATATCAGAAAAAATAATGCAAAAAAGTAGTTTTCTGCATAATATATTGGGTATTTTGTTTAGCTCAGCCCCAGTCTCCCCTTGGAAATTTCAACCCGACTCTCTGAAGAGAAAGAATAGGAAACATCTGAGTGTGGAAAAATATGAAAAACATAGACAAGAATACACTGTTTTTTGAGGTATAGAAGTATAGTAACAACAAAAGCACACAAAAATGCCTCCTTACCAAAAATATTTTTGTTGAAAATCATGAGAAAATTATTCTCCTAATCCAGGAGAACTCTTTATGTTATCTTCCTTTATTTCCTTTACGCTCCTCGATATTATCTTGGTTGGCCACATAAGAAATTTATAGTTTTAACTTCAAGCTTACAACACAGAAAAATAGCCCAGGAGAGGTTATTTGTATCAATCATATCTCAAAAGTTAACCCAGGCACACAACTCTTTTTTATTCCATTTTTGCATTTTGCATATTATAATGATTGACAAATGAGGAAAGTTTGACAAAAATCTAGGTGTAGGTTCTATTTCGAAGGAATGACCTTAATGATAAATGGAGTTACATCTTTTCATGGCTGCCTTTTACCTAGTAGTTATTAGTTATATTTATTTAGTATTGTAAATATCTATTCAAACACAAACTCTTTGTTAGATTCAATGATTTTATAATGGAAAGTAAGAACAAGTTATTTGTAATGGTTGCAATAACAAGAGTAACTTGAAAATTGCATTATTGCAGTAGGTGATAAATATGTTATTATTGTACATTTTGGCATCATGTGCTTGGAAAAATCATCAGAATTGGACAAAACCAGTGTTTATGATAAAACCACTGTCAATAACATGTACAAATTGAAGATGTCACTGTTGTTTTTCACTTCTCTTCTGATCTCCTCCAGTGTACAAAAGTGTAGGTGTTGCCTTCCTTATTGTTGAGCCCTTTCAATTTGCCATGCATGTTTTGGACATTCCTGTTGCACTACTAATTTTTATAAATAACCAAATCATCTTAATGGAGCAATTTCAAATTTCACATTAATAATCATTTGTAAGCATCAGAAAATGTAACAGAAGAATTCATAAACAGCAACGGAAGTAATGCAGATCACATTCATTCGAACAAACTGTCAATATTTATTGAAACAGAAATGCTTTGATTGTATATTAACAGCTTACAAAGCTGGCTCTGGGTTCAAGCTCAGAGTGTCAGTTTGTTCAGTTAAGAAATTGTTGACAATTACAGAGCTTGATCAAAGTCATGGACTAGTCAAATTGGTACAGAAATGTTCAGTTTGATGTCTTTTAAATTTTTAAACATCATTTCATGGTCTGAAACAATGATTTTAGAGTTAACCTAAAAACTGTCAAACCTAACTATGCCCATATCGAACTTTTAACTCAAACCTCAGTGTCATGTCTGATAAGTTTATCCAATTCAGACCTCCATTGCCACCATAGTCACATCAGATAAATTTATCTGCCTTATACCAGAGCTCAGTCTTCATACAAGATAAATTTATCCAACTCAGACACCTGAGTCTTCATGTCAGATAAATTTATCCAACTCAGACACCTGAGTCTTCAT
>JAOBAT010099669.1:0-16121 GCA_026413305.1 Hydrozoanthus tunicans
TTCTACGTGATTGCTTCCGAGCTGATTTATTTGGGAATTTTTGTACGCGTTTTCATTATCGTTGCTTTGTTCATAGTCATTCTCGAGAACCGATTAGTGTTTGAATCTATGGAGTCCGCGGTTTTGGGCCCGTGTCGCCGCTACTCGTTGACGTGGGCGTCTTGCAGACGGCTAAAAAGGGGCCACTTGACATGCAAGGCGAAAAAATAGTAAACTATGGTGAACCAACCGATGACCGAAACGCCGCAACAAAAAAGTACGTTAATGATTCAAAGGAATATCAGAATGTGTGTACAGTAAACCAATTCACGTTAAGAGCTAGCAATGTGACCGCTGGCGCTGGAATAGCATCATTCACTCTAGACCAAGAAAGAAAACACTTGACTAATCGATTTCAAAAAAATCCTGACCACATAGTTTTCATGTTGAATTCGAGTCCTGGCGCTGGAATAGCTTGGAGCCTTCTTTTACCTCGAATCGAACTTAAACCAAAAATTGCTGGGAGCCTAATTGGCCTAAGGTAACTTGTGTTGTTCGCCCCCCGCCCTACCCCCTCCCCTCTGCCCTGCTGCTATGTTTAAGAAAATTTAAGGAAAGACGCTCTGGAATTCCCAAAATATTAAAGAACATTCTGCCTCAGCTAAAAAACAGATGCGCGCCTCTACACTCTTTTTTTATTAATAACAAAGTTAATAACAGGAACATTGAGGCTGGAATCGCTCGAAAAACAAGAACAATATAAGAACAATCCGTGAGGCTGAAATTTTTTTAATAAGACAATAATAAATAAATAAGTAAAAAGGAACAAATAATGAATAAAAGGAACTTGCACCCATTTTTAAAAAAACAGTTATCAAACGCAATACACGCTTTTTTATATGAACCATTAAATTTGGCCGAGGCTCATTGTTCTTAATTTTTTGGCGATTTAAGCCTCAAATTGTTCTAAAAATGTTCTTATTTCTATGTATGGTTTGAATCGAAAAAAAACTAAGTCTAAGGTACTGCAATACATGTATTTGAAAACGGATTGCTTGGCGGGCGTATTCTTGATCATTTTATCCCCTGATTCATTTTCCCGAGGCGATTTCCAGTGACTATCCCAGGATTGGTTTCATATTCAAACTCTTACCTTGGTCAAATTAAGTTACGTTAGTGTTTACTTTGAAGCAATGATAATCAGGTTAAAAGAAAAAAAAATTGCGATTCATTTTTTGTTAAGCTAAAAAAAATTGCTCAATCGAGCCCCGAGCCTCACGGCTGGTTCTTAACTTGTTTTTAAATTTTGGCCAATATCAGCCTCGTTGTTCTTATAAAGTTGTTCTTATAAAAAAAAGCGTGTAGTTTGTTTATGGTCTAGGCACTCTGTAAGACAGGTATTCAACAGTACACGTATATAGGTATCGCGACATACCGTGTGTGTTAACCCCATCGGAGAACATACAAAGTTTAAGGACGAAAAAAGAACATAAATTTCCGAAAAAACAAGAACTTTAATTTGAGCCTGAGCTAATTTTTTCTAGTCCTTAATAAAAAGGAGTGAATGCAGGTCGGAATAGCTGGTTTTTGAGAGGACGATATTACATAATGACCCAGCAACAAAACTTACCTGGAATCAGTCTTTGGACTGATAACAAAATACTTGAGTTCTCAACCGAGAATATTGTTTGCTTCTTCAATCTCGAAGGCGGCTATGTCAATGGGATTAATTTTATCGTTTGGCTTGCTAATGATAAATAACAAAAAATTGAAAATGATTGCTAGGATCATCATTACCAAGACAACCGCCCCAAGAAGTTCCCACATCTCGAAGATTCCCCCAGTAGCACTGCGAACACACGAAGCTTCAAGTAAAGTAGTGTTGGAATCTGAACCTGGCGGAGACATTTCTGGTTTTCTTTTTCTGATTGCTCTTTCAGCTCAGTCGAAGATTCAACAGTTATACCATAAATGTGAGCAGCTGCTATAGATAATTG
Source organism: Hydrozoanthus tunicans (assembly GCA_026413305.1). NCBI lineage: Eukaryota > Metazoa > Cnidaria > Anthozoa > Zoantharia > Hydrozoanthidae > Hydrozoanthus > Hydrozoanthus tunicans. The sequence continues at coordinate 1,977 of JAOBAT010099669.1, forward strand.
TAATCACAATAAACTTATGAGAAAACGGAAAAACAAAAACAAAGAACAAAAGGGTATATTTCTAAAGAACGCAGGACTGACGAACTGCTTGTTCTTACTCAATGTTTTTTTTTTTCTCGTCTATAAAATACGTGCCTTTTTTGTAAGAACTGGGAAATTTGGCTGAGGTGCATTGTTTTTGATCTTTTGGCGATTCGAGGTTGAAATTGTTGGTGAATTGTTCACCGTACTTCTGTGTGTATTCAAAATAAAGAAAAACTAAGCCTAAAGTTTTGCAATATATGTATGTTTTCGAAAACGAATCTGATCATTTCGCCCCCGCGGATTTCTCGTTCGGGGGACGAAGCGGAATATTTCAAACCAGAATACTTTTATTCTTTTTGGAATTTTTTTCCAAATGTTCATAATCCAGAGGCAAGTATTCTCAAATACCCATATTTCCTGGTCTGGCTGGCCAAATATTCATATTCCAGGGTCAAAATAGTCAAATATTCATATTCCGAGGCAAAAATTATGCGAATATTCATATTCCGATTCTCATGCCAGATATGACGTGCCATTTTCCTGAGACGATTCCCATTGATTACAAACCGTGAACCACCTCTTATTTATTTTGTATTGTTAAGAGCTAAATTAAGATCGAAGCTAAAGTTTAAAAAAATAGCTTTATATCGAGCCAAAGCCTCAACTTGTTTAAATTTTTGCCGATTTTAGCCTTGTTTTTCTTGTAAAAGTTATTCTTAAAAATAAGTTGGGTATACTTTTTTGTAATTAAATTCAGTTGGTCGCTACCTGCCCCGAATAGCTTTTGCTAATCGCGGATTAGTGCTGGTTGATTGTTTTATAAAGTGAATTATAAATAAACTAACTTGATGCCTCCTAATTTAGGTTTTTGTTCGCCCAAAAGCTACCGATCACAGCTGATATTTAACTGTCGCTGTTTTGTTTCGCCTCTTTCCGGTTTTAACCTGTCCTGATCAAGCATAATTGTGCAGCATTCGTTTTCACCTGACGTCATAAAGGCCGAAGAACAAAATAGTTTTGATAATTTCTGTTTTAGGTTAGCAACACGACAGCTTTGTCGTTTGTCTTAGGCGGCTACGTGAAAACGAAGAATCATGCGGAAATTGAAGAAGGGTGCTTTCAAAAGCAAATCAGTTATAGGACTGGGACAAATTAAAATTGTTTGCGCTCATTTAAACTGCAAATAAAAAAAAGTACAGAGTATGGAGCCCCAAGCAAGACAAAATATAAATTCTTTCACCAATATATGTTGAAATCTCGACAAGACACCAAATATAGGTGTTGAAAATCCCTGTATAAATTCGACGGAAGCTTGAAATTCACGCACACATATATAGGTTGACGTTATTATCGATTACTTTTTGGGTATCGATTTCCCGAAAGAAATCAGGCCCGCGTGTACATCTCAAATTGCTGTGAACATCAGTGCAAAAGTTTGTGCATACGTGGCAAAAGTTTGAAAACACAGCTTTCCAAATCTCACGGCAAAAGTTCGTTGACAGCACCTTAAATTTTTTTGAACATTAAGACAAAGGTCTGCGAACATATCAGTCGCGCTGAACAAAAATGTGTCACAACGGCGCGGCAGAATGGACTAGGATAGCTATTTATCTTCTTGTTTTAATTTAAATATCATATCTTTCTTCTTTTTATTTGTATGAATTTTCTTTTCGATGTGAAAGCTTACTTTTGAAGTGTTGTTTTGTTTGATTAGCTAATAGACAAATAGCGTAGTTAAGTACAATTGATTCCGGTCTTCTTATGCTGGTTGCATGTTGCTAACTTGTTTGTTTGAAAAACTATTAAGTAGTTAAAACAAAATGAATTTGCTGGTTGAACTCTGCAAGGGTTTGAAATATTTTTTTCTAATCAGAAATAAGAAAGAATTTATTGAAAACTTAAGTATAGCTCTCGTCCGCAAGGCAAGTACTTGAATGAACTGACAAGCAGCCGGCGTGTAACACCAAAGTCGATTTTTCAATTGTAAACACCGTGTCAGTGAAACAAATTGTGTAAACCCAATCCTTTTATTTAACCGAAAAGTGGTGTAATTGAAGATGTTATGAACCAACAGTTTTCAAACACAACAAAAGCTAGAAATTTGGCCATTTCACTTTTACGAACCGCGGCGTATTTAACGTAGGTGTTTTTGTATACAAGTCGCTAAGATCAGCGAAATTTGCTATCGCAATAGGTGACAAACTAAACGAGTTTTATTGAAATTCACCAATCACATTTTTGTTCTCAGTTTCTCAAACTGATATGTCGCAAACCTTTGTCTTGATGTTCATGAAAATACTTTTGCCGGGAGCAGGGAAGCTCTGTTTTCAAACTTTTGCCACGTATTCACGAACTGATGCTGTCAACAAACTTTTGCTGCGAGGGGAGCTGTTTTCCACGATGTTCACAGACTTTTGTCTTGATGTTCGCAAAAACTTGAGGTGCTGTCAGCTGTCAACAAACTTTTGCCGTGAGATTTTGGGAACCGTGTTTTTCAAGTGTTCACAAATTAATTACATACACGTACAAGCGGGCCTGAGTTTCTTTCGAGAAATCGATACCCAGAAAAGAATCGATAAAAATTGTCAACCTATATATATGTACGCGTACATACAAATAATATATACGAAATGTTTCAAGCTTCCGTCGTATACATACAGGGATTTCAAAACCTATATCAGGTGTCTTCTCCAGATTTCAACATGTATTCGTGAAAGAAATTATAGTATTGTTGTTTTAAACTTTTGTCATGCTTGGCGTTTCATAACAGAGAAAAGGCCGGGATGATTTTCATTTTTGACACAAGTAGCACATTATCTAGCAACTGGGAAGATTTTCCGAGAAAATCTATTGCGTTATAAATCTCCGCCTGATCTTAAAACAGAAACTTAGCTGGAATTTGGGGTTTAACTTGTGGGCTCCTAGAATAGTATAGCGTTTGGCCTTTCACTCGCGAGTCACAGAAAACAACAACAGCCATTATACAATTTGAATAGTTTTTATTTTATCTTGCCACTTTTTTCCTTTCAGTTTATTGTTATTTTGGTAGGTCAGGACAGCTTATCTGGTGCAAATCTCTGCATATCGATAACACAGCCTGAGCCATTCTCTACACATTTCTTTAGATGGTGTTTTATAATTCTGAGTGTCTTGAACCCGGTAACTCGAAACTTGGGTAATTCAAAATTCGGCAAATTTGAACAAATTAAAATCTCAGGATTTGGTCTTAGATACAAAACCAGTGAACTCAAGCTCAGCTAATTCGAACCCCCGCTAATTCGAACTCTTTTTCCATCGTTCGAATTACCGGGATTATACTGTAGAGGCAGAAGTCGTGTAGAAATCATCAACAGCTTCAGTCTTTACTGGATCGGTCTTCAAAGAAATTAAATTTAATTTGGTCGTCTCAAAACAGGAATGAGAAGATTTTAAAAACTTGTTTGGCGATACAAAGAGTGTTTTTAAAAAAAATGAACAAGAAACAGTGACGCTTAAATTGAAGTGTAGTGCCTCGTTCGGTCAATTCCGTTCTAGCAAGTTTGTTTACCCACCCCACCCTTGTACTAACTTTTACAATCGATTCAGCGCACAAGGTGCTTCGTTACCCCTAATGCCTCAAAACTGAACCTCTTCTTGAAACTGTACTATATGCACACATCGAGGGTTGGACACAAAAAACTCAATTTTCTGTTTGAAAAAATCAGAACTTTAAAAAAAATTGCTTCTAATTTTGGAAACGTTTAATTCAAAAATCTCACCAAGTATGTTTTGCCATCCACAGGCTCACTACTCCGAGAAAAAAAACAACAACAAGGGCCATTTTTGCGTAACTTTATTCTACGAAATTAATTAGCAAATACATTACTACAATAAATTTGATGTAATAAAACCTAGAATTTTTTAAACTTGGAATTGCGAATTTCATTGGTGCAATGTAGAATTGTAACAATTTACAGCAGTATCATTCAGTGCTATAAACAAAACACGAATACGCAAAATAGGTTGAAAAAAAATTTGACCGCTGCTTCTCTTTTTAAAAGACTAAAATCAAATTAAAACCCATTTGATGCACTTGGGGAAGCGAGTGGTGCCTTAAAATATGAAAATCTCGGCACTTTTTTAGGGTTAGTTATCGACATCTCGCCAGTCTCGTCATGTCGTTTAAGGTTTGTGTTTTTTTATTTTTTCTCCGTCTCACACCAGGGGCGGATACACGGGGGGGGGGGGGGTTGTTGTTGGGTGGATTTCCGACCCCCTTTTTTTACACTAACGAAAAACAAAATAAAATCAAAAGATACGATTTATCAATAGTTTGTCACTGATTGTCGACAAAACGGGCAAAACATTCGAAAATTTACACATAAATCAACGACTTTAAGGCCCGCGAAGTACTATTATTGATGCGCAAAGAATATGTGTAAAACATAGTGGGTTGAAAAGCACTCAACACTCGAAACCATATAGCATATCCACTGAAGTAATAAAATTTTTCTCTTCATATGCACTTTAAGTCTTTCGTGTCGTAAGGTCTCTGATTGTTCGTTTCTTTCCAAAGTCTCGGGCTCCGATTCAAAAACGGCCGTCTCTGAATTACCATTCGCTACTCCCAAGTACTAAAAACTTTCCTTTGGTTCAGCGATTCGTGTGATCTTCAAGCTAAATCTAACTAATTGGAAAATTTGTTAAAAATTTTGCAGTTATAAGACACCGGTTTGGCTTGAAACTGTACACGTTCTGTATTCCAAAACATTTGCCTTTCTATGCCAAGATAAAAATCCCAAAGTAATCGATTCTTTCTAGAATCTTTTTGTTGAAATGAAATTCCATATCTACATTTTGAAATTCATATATTCTACTGCAATTATTGCATTACTATAAAATGGTTTTTGTGGAGTCCTCTACTGTTTAACTTTCTTGGTCTCGAAGAGAATGAGTTTTGACAAGTCTGCGTCCATATCGGCAGCTAAATTTTGATCATTCTGTGCATAAATCCAACGCCAGCAATTTACTTTAATCACTGCCACAGATCGAATTTCCCGTGCGCCGCCATTTTAAAATGTGACGTAATTATTTCGGTTGCAGTCCCAGTCTCCACTCTCGATTTGAACGTGTAACCGAAACACGTCACATTTCAAAATGGCGGCGCGCAGGAAGCTCAAACTGTGAAAATGACTAATGTTAGGTTTATGCATAGAATCATCAAATTTGAGCTGTTGATATGAAAACAGATTTAACTATAAAATTTAATCAAGACAAAAAGCGTCCTACAGCTGAAGACCCCTTTAACGAGAACGGGAACTAATCGTAAAACAGCAACGAGTAGAAATCTTAGTTTACATAAAACGCGATAGTTTGAAACACAAATTCATACTGTGAGAATTTTGACTCTTGACCGCTTTAACCCCGTGCGCTGGTCAAATTATCCTAACTAGATTCGGCTACTCATGCACTCAAGTTGGGAGAATTTTGATTTTCTTCCACAGTCGTTTTATTAAAGTCCCTATCAAGCTTATTTTTTTAAGTTTCAGATGAAACGTAGAACCCTGCAATAATCGTAATTTTTGAAAATAAAACCTTTTCTCGCCGTTCCTGTTACACTTGTCTTTTGACTTGAAGTGACAATGATGACGTAGCACAAGGCATGAAGCAGAGACAAAATTTAATTCTCAAAAAATTCAATTCTGGCTACAATAGTCATATTGTTAAAACTTTAATCAATAAATTATTTTTTAATGTTTTTTTGATTAAAAAGCATACTTAGACGTGGAAATTTTCTTTGGTTATTCGAATTTTGAGTTCACCGATGACAAGTTTTAATCCAAAAAGTAAAAAATTAAGCTCGATAGAGACTTTAAAGCTTATTTTCTCCTCCTACAGGGCTTGATATAACTATCGCCGACTGGCATCGGACACCGGTCAAACATGATTTTGCTCGGACATACGCGTTTTTGGCAAGAAGAATTTAATCTATCTCAATTGTTGTTGCAAGAAAGACTATATTTCGCAAGTTACATGATATGTTAACCTTTCAGCAACAGCAACTCAAGCAAGTCGGGTTCGCAATGAAAATTAAAAGCTTGAATTTTACGACTGACTGCGGGAACATTTTGCAACTGTAACTAATTTCTCAACCAAAAGTCTGTCGAGCTTAATATCATTTTCTTTTTCGGGGAGATGATAAGAGTGAATAATTTCCATCATGACTGTCAATGTCGCAAAGCTCAAATCGACGGTTTTCTAGATCTCCCGACAATCCTTGGTTCTGACCAGACATGTCCGTTGACCGGCCGTTATTTCAAGCCCAATCCTAAACACTGTTCTCGCGTATCAGTTATGTAAGAAGTCAGATCTTGATAAATAAGCAGTGACACAGCGAAATTATCAGTTCCTCAGTATTTGTATCTAGATCTATTTTCTCCAAATAAAATCCCAATTTTGGGGTTCAAAGTTTGTGAATGAGTGCAGGGTGGCAAACTTAAAAGTTGATTACGGTATAACAAACTTGATTTTTTACAGGGAAAGACCAAACCAAGTCTAGCTTAAATACAACACATTCTTGTTGATATATCAAATCTTGCTTAACACTGAATTTGTCTTACTTGAAATTTTTTCTCCGTTTTTTCACGGGACTGATGAAAATTTACATAGTTAAATTTTGTGCCATGACATTGCCTCAGAAACGAGACACGGACTATTCCATCAAAATTTACAGATCATAATTTCTCACCCACTCAACAGTCTTTGCTAGTGACATGGGCGTCTTTCATGCATTTGCTGCGCCTACTTGAAGGTTGTTTCTTCAATATACATTTTTTAAGAGCTTTAAAATAGTACTTCATGTAGAATATGAAAACCAGCAAGCGTTAAAAAAAGATAAAACTAATTCGTCTATCCTCCATTCTACTTGGAAGACATTATGTCCCCTAAACTGTTAATTTACATACGATTATTGCATACAAAATAATCAAAGTAGGTATCGATGCAATGTTCGTTTCAAAATCAACTATTACCCGGCTATAACAACCATTCTATAACCTCTTTCCTTTCTCAAGGGATAAATGAGACTGGGAATTATGGTAACCGTAAAATTCCCCAGGCTCTTTCCTTTCTCCAGGGATAAAAGAGACTGGGAACTATGTTAACCATTCCCCAGGCTCTTTCTTTTCTCCAGAGATACAAGAGACTGGGAGCTATGTCAACCATTCCAAGGCTCTTTTCTTTCTCCAGAGAAAGAAATACAAGAGACTGGAAACTATGTCAACCATTCCCCTAGCTCTTCCTTTCTCAAGAGAAAGAAATACCTGAAACTTAGAACTGTGTCAACCGTTTTCCAGGCTCTGTTATATTTTCTCGAGATGAAAAAAATTTAAGAAACTGTTAATCAGATTGTGGAAATTTAAATTTAGTTATCAAGTAGGAAGTGTATTTTGTTAAACTTTTGTGCTTCTGAATCATCTACAAATCTATTCTCACCATTTCGTTGGGCACAGCTATTTTGAAGAGAGACGATCTTGACTAAAAAAATCTTTGCTTTGCGTATGCTACATCAAAACTATCTTAGCCACACATCCTTCCTTTCGACTTAAAAAGATCTTGTTAAAAAGAGTTCCAAAAAAATACCTTTTGAACCAACCAATTTTTAAACCTACTAAAGAAATCATCAAAGTATTTTGTCGAAAGGATTCTACAGAAAGCAATAGCGAACTTTCTCGCGCTATCAAAAGTCTTCAGTTTTTTCATTTAACAATTTATGACAAATTTCAAAAGGTATTCAAAACTCACCAGCACGGAGCGTGGGGGTGTCGAACCCAGACCATGACCGTGAGATTTTTTTGAGCTAAATAAAATTCTAAAAAACATTTACAGTTGAATTTATCTTCTAGAACAACATACTCTGCCGTCTTCTGGTCGGTCCTGCAAAGCAACATAACAAAACACAAGCCATAAGTTAACAAATACGCATAAATTCTCAAAATTAATTGTATAGGGCCGAATTTACTACTAATTTCACGAGTGTTTTCAATTTTTTTTTCCAAAATTAAACGACGAGCGCGATTTGGGAAAAATTTAAAAGCACGACTGAAATTAGTAGTTAATTCTACGAGCTGATCTGTTTATGACATCAAGGGCAATTTTTTTTTTCACCGTAACCCCCGAGAAAGCGAATTTTCTTCGGAAACGGTTTAAAGTCGCACTTTTTTTTATTAAAAAAGTTTTTCGGAAAACCTTCGGAGTTGTTCGGAAGTATTCGGAAATCTTCGGCAATGGCTAGAAAACGTTTGTAAGGCACTTTCAAAACTGTCTAAAAATTTTCGGAAAATCTTCTGAAGAATACCAGCGCCCAATCTGCGGCCAATAACTTTGCCCTGAATTAATAAAAAAATGGCTCCATTATTATCCAATCAGCTCGAGTAACTGTGCCCTCTACCAGTAATATCAGTAATATTTGTTTTTTAATTTTATAACATTTTAACTCAAGGAGTCACGGGTGAACAGGCAATAGGACTCGAGGTCCCCTTCGAGGTCTGCCACTCGGGGCCTACGGTTTAACGTCCTTATCCGAGAAGACGCGAAGGTCTAACTGTTTGCAGATGTTAGAGCAAAGGCAGCACCTTCTCCTCAGTTATTTTAAGACCCTGAGTGAAGGTCCGGCACCGGGAATCGAACCCGGGCCTCCCGCACGACAGACTGGCGCCTTACCAACTGGGCTAACCAGGCGGTTGTTGAATAATTTGGGAAAATTCCGCAATTCATCTTACAGAGTTTTGTTGGACGATCAAGCTTCATATTCTCAGTAGTAGTTAGCTTATTTTCTATTGTTACTATGTTGTACATGGAACTCGAGTTAACAGCTCAGCGAAGTGTCTGTTCTACATTGCACTCTAATCTACATATTCTGTTTATTGAAAGGACAACACTTTCCTAATCTTGTGGGCTGCATGAGCAAAATATTATTCTGTGCATGCAGAAAGTGGTGTTCACTCCCAAACTTTACCACTTTGGACGTAGTCGACACGTCGTGTTTGATTGCTCGGTCTTTAAAACATTTAACTAAGTCCGAAATAGTATGAAACAAATGTCGCCTCTTGCGGATTTGATTCCCGTCAGTGACCCAGAATTTTTTCTGAGCTTTCAACTTGTGAGTCAACAATTTCTTCAACTCTATATGCAAGTTCAGAAGTACCACTTGATAACAGAACCGAAGAAAGTAGCATCGTATTATTGGACATATCGAGCGAGCATTTTGCGAGTCGTTTGTCAAGCGGGAATAGACAAGAACTTAACCAGTAACTCAGCTCCCCATATGAGTCTCTGTAGTTCAGTGGGTAGGGCATCTGACCGGTAATCAGAGGGTTGCTGGTTTGATTCCCGCCAGTGACTCAGAATTTTTTCTGAGCTTTCAACTTGGGAATCAATAATTTCTTCATCTTTGGAAAATACTTTTTAGCAAGCAAAACAAGGAGATTTTCGGACTTGGAAAGTGCACAGCCAAGCTTTGTATCACGCTCTATCTCTCTGTTGCATGCGTTCGTGTCAATTTTTTTTAACGAATTATCGAGTGAAGTATTATTATTAATTTGATATTTAATCATTATAAGTTTTGATAAAATTTAGTTCTTTGACTGCAAGCATAACACTGAGAAAAGAATAAAAAAATTATGACGACATTCAGTACGTTCACAAACACCGTTCAATTTGCGACGAGCAGGGCTCTGAAATATGTCAGTCGTACGCACTTCACTATCCTATGATTACTTCTAGTAAATATGTATAAATCACGTGGTACTAACAACCAACTACGAGCTCCGAGTTAAATATTTGTCTCAAAGCCAAAATTCTCTATCTAAAATTTCACTGGAGCTGTCACTTACCCAGTCTCTCTCGTCCACCAGCTCTCGACCCAGGGTCCCTTGACAAGCGTACACCCTCGACGGTGAACAAAGATTGCGCTGCGTAACGAGAAACAAAGATTTACGAAAACCCATAGAAGAGTTTTTAAGGATCTGCGAGATTCAGCAAACAAGCTGAAAATAGTTGGTTAGAGCGACGGAGATCTGTTTCGTAGGTCGTGGGTTCGAGTCCCACCGAGGTCAGAGATTTTTTCTCTTTCCTTGTGTGGGTTTAAGGGATTCCTTGTTAATGCTGTAGATCAGCGACACTTGGATTATATCCCGTTCCAGTGGTAGGGCCTCACTCGAATTTATATGTTGTATTAAGCTGAAAATAGTTTTTATCAGCCAGTTTGGCAAACTTAAAACCATTCTTAGACTTCTAAAGAATACAAAAAGAGAAATTTAGCCTAATACCTCAAAATTATGGGCCTATTACAGGCTTCTCAAAACTGGCCGGCTGGCGATACATTTAGACGTCCTAAAAGTTGCAAAACGAGCCTGTTCCGGTACTTGATGCGCCTTAAATCGTCTTAAGTCGTCGTAAATCGCACTAAGTTGGAGTCGTTTTTCAGCCCATTTTTCCTAAAATCGCCTTAAGTTGCCTTAAGTTGTACTTTTTACCCCATTTTCCTTAAACCGCCTAAAGTTGCCTTAAATCGCTTTAAATCGCCTTAACTCGCAATAAGTTGCTCTAGACCGCGGCCACTATATTCATCTACCGGAGATTAGATTTATGATCAAATTTTATATTCTCAGCACTAATCAGCTTGTTTTCTATTGTTTCTGTAAGGAGAATCTAGATGTTGACAAATGCTGTACTCACTGTCATCCAAGTTCCTAACCGCTCTGCCGAGAGAGTAAAAGTAGTCGTGTTTCATCGCGTCAATTGCTGATATCCTGTTCTTGACCACGTAATCCAAAAAACTGCCCAGCAGTTCTAGCCCCGAGTTGTCTAGTCTGAAACAGAATTGACCGTTACCCGACTACAATGAGAAGTTTAACCCACTAAACTGTTCGTCTGGGTACTTTTAGGCTTCTTGTGCCAAAAAAGAATAGTATTTGCGGCGAACGTTTGTCTTAGTTGATCCATTAAGGGAAAAGGTCGAAACAACGGTACTTCCTAGGAACCCAATTTAGGGGGTGGGGTATAAGTGCCGCCACCCACCACCTTTTTTCAAAATTGCTGAATTTCTGGAGAAAATATCATGTTCAATAAAATAGATATTGATAAAGTGCTTGCACCAACCCCTTGTTTGTGAAGAGAGAAGTCCGTAATACAAGAACAACCAATACCCCTTAATCAGGTTTTGGGAACACCACCTCCCCCGACAAAATTGGTTTCCTTAAAAATACCATTGTTTTGACTTCTTCCCTAACCAAGTTTTCATCATTTACAAATATTATCATCACACTCACTATCACCATCTTTACCAAAATCATCATCGTCATCATATATTTTTTTACTTATTTATTTACAGTGTCCGCCGTTAACGGCAGGGCTAAAAACAGAGATTTCTCTCGAATAACGGCGCCCTTAATCACAAATATTATCATCACCATCATCATCACCACCATCATCATCACCAACATCATCATCACTATCAACAACATCACTATTATCAATATCATCATCATCAGAGTTAACTACCATCTTTATTATTATCATCACTATTATTATCATCACTATCATCATCACCAATAACTACAATCATCATCGTCACCAATATCATCATCATCACCATTAACTATCATCATCATCACTATTATCATCTCCACTATCATCATTACCATGAACTAACATAATCAACTTCACCACAATCATCATCATCATCATCATCACCATTGCTCCATGCAGTTGCTGTCAACGCTGCAGTTCTCACTTCTTAAATTACTCAAGTTCATTGACAAGAAGCAAAACGCAACTCACCTTGGGGCATAATTTAGTAAGTGCTCCGAAGGATAAAAAGGGAATTTCCCTGTAGAAAGGATTAAAACAATTATTTGGTCTGCAAAGAATACACATTGTTATTTTAGGGGAAAAAAAAGTTTTTTTTCAGACATTTTATTATTTTTTATGAGTGGAAAAAATCCACGAACATCAGAACGGAAAAGTTTAATAGAAAGTTCTTTCATCCAACCAAATCACTGCTAATCCGATCGAAAACATAAATCTGCTGCCGTTTAAGACTTTGTTTGGAGCTTTTTGTTAGAAACTATAATAGTGGCATTATTTGTACATGATAACTGGCATGAATCACACACGTGATATTTCAAAATTGTTAAACAATCAAAAACATAACTTTTAATGTTTATGCAAAATATAACTACAAAAAAGCTATTTAGTATTACCTTGATACTTATACCACACTCCACGAGCATCCAGAGGATACTTTTAAAACGACTATTTGCATTATAATAACGTTTATCATTTCCCAATTTAAAACCTTTCCATTCAATCCCGAATGAATTTAAATCAACTTTGATACTTTTTGAAAAGCCCACTCATGCAAGTGTCACTTCGGCCTGTTTGTTGTTTTCAGTTCAAACAACGCAAATAAAAAACAAACGTTTATCAGACCTCCTACAAAAATCTCATTTGAGTTGATTCCCGGCCAGGACTCCTCTGTCGGCGTGCCCAAAACCTGTAAAGATGATAAATCGCCAACAGTCAATTTACGTCAGATTCACCAAGCAAGTTAACAATGTTGTCTGTGCATTTGTGGCCCACTGCACCCTGGGATAGCCTTCATTGCTTGAACTCACATAGAAGTACACTAACTGAAAAAATGGCAACTCGACTTCCTAGAAACAACTGGGAAAGATCAAAATTGTGGACTATAAATGTATTCCATGTACAAATCATCGCCTGGCGAGTAAAACCACACAAAACCAACATCCCTCAGGTCAGCACTTTGCTGTAACACATAGACGTGAACGTCTCTGGTCTCAGTCAAAAGGCGGGAAAATTTCGCGCCAAATGTAGTAGGACGTGTCGCACACTCAGCAATTTGCTGTAACACCTAGACGTGAACGTCTTTGGTCTCAGTCAAAAGGCGGGAAAATTTCGCGCAAAATGTAGTACGACGTGTCGCACACTCAGCACTTTGTTGTAAACATAGACGTGAACGTACACAAATACAAAATCAAGTTAACAAACTGTTTTAGGTTGTTTAATATTTAAACTAGCTTGATTACCTTGAAGATTAGATGAAGCTGGTCTTCAACCGTGGAACCTGGAAAGAGCGGTCTGCCTGTTGCCATTTCATAAAATATACACCCAACGCCCCTAAAATGAAGTAGAGTAAGCATTCTAGCTTTAAATTTCTGGCTTTCTTCTACACATTTATAAATGAGAAACTCTGCAACTACTTACCAACTCACTAACCCACACGACACAGTTGTAACTCAACAATAACTTCATTTCAAACGAGCTATCCGGTTTTAGGTCAGAATCGAGCACGTAATGTACCTTTAATTTCTTACTGTATGACCATTTTTTTCCAGTCTGCCGTGCCGGGCCTCCGGCACGGCAGACTGGCGCCTTACCAACTGGGCTAACCAGGCAATGTAATGCCTTTCGCATTTCTAAAAAAATCTTCGCTGTACAACGTTCTTTGTCTCAAATAAAACTATCTTACGTCTGTGTCTATATCAGCAGCTCAAATTTAATAATTCTGTGCATATAACTAGCGCCAAACAACTCATTTTGATCAGTTCTAAGGTTTGAGTTTCCCGCGTGCTGCCATTATGACGTGTTGCGGTTGCAGTGCCATTGTATTCACTGTCAAAGAAAACATGAGCGAGAGGGGTCTAGCACTGCAATGAAACGCGTCACAGTTCAAATGACAGCGCGTGGGAAATTCAAACCGTAAAATGATTAAACTAAATCGCTTTGCGATAAGGAGACTGACTCAAAAGCAGTTTTGTTTGATAACATAAACGTTTTACAGTCGAGGAATCCTTTACAGAGCATATGACACGAAATCATTTTTCAATTTTCAAAAAGTATACTATAAAAAACATTGGTTTGCCAAGTTTGAGAAACATACGATAAAAGTAAGCCAAGATACGGCGTGTAGAATTTTAAATTTTTCCCGCTAAAAGTGTTCCCTCCAAAAGACCAACAAAATGACGTAACAGGTCACATGCGACAACCTCGCACCCAGGCTCATTTCACTCTCGTGAAAGGACCCTGGTTGTGGCTGGTCACGTGTCACGCGGAATCCGC
>JAOBAT010099680.1:0-16120 GCA_026413305.1 Hydrozoanthus tunicans
ATAAAGTTTTGTAACGCGTCATGTTCTGAAATATTTGCTATGAAATTTGGGCAGGTATTCAAACTATAAATTTGTTATCGCGCGTTGAGACATAAAAACCCTGGTAATAATAACTAATAATAATTGTTGAAAGTAAGTATATTATAAAACATATAGAACAGTCTAAACCGTGCTCAATACAGTAATAAAGCACTTGGGAAGTGACGAGGACACTCAAAAAGCAGAGAGAAAACTCGGCTACGCCTCGTTTTCTCTCAACACTTTTCTCGTGTCCTTGTCACTTCCCAAGTGCTTTATTACTGTACGGAGCACGGTTTAGACTGTTCTATATGTTAAATAGACAGTTGTAATGTCCTTATACATGGTGGAAAGGTATCAGAGAACACGTGCAATAACAATAATAACAACGAAAGAGCGGGAGAGGGTTCATGTTTTCCAAATAAATCACTCACTTTAGAAGCGAAGGTGTGTGGAATAATCATACACATGGTCAAATTGACGTTTTGACAATAAAGTATTAACCCACCATTACATTGCCTTAACTTACTTAGAACTACTATAGTCCACTTCATCCCATCAAGACTTGTCAGATATAAATCAAAACAAATACAAGAAACTCACGTTTACAGTTGGGAAAATCGTAAAACCCCTCATTACAATCATTACACCTTGGTCCACGGTAGTTTGGGAGACAAACACAGTTGCCGGTGTTATCCTCACAGTTTCTTGTTGAATATCTGATATCACACTGGCAAGCTAGGAATTCAATGAAATGAAGAAATTATTGATTCACAAGTTGAAAGCTCAAAAAAAATTCTGAGTCACTGACGGGAATTGAACCTGCAACCCTCTTATTACCAGTCAGATGCTCTACCCACCGAGCTATGGAGACTCACAACCGATTCCAATTTTAACTACTGTAAATCTCGGTACTTTCTGGGCTAACAAACGTTAACAGAATATCATAGTAACAAGTTTTGTGTCCAGCCCTTGATTCAACCCAAAATGACAAACCCTTTTCAACTGGGGCCATCTTTAGCAAAACCCCAATTATTGCAAAAATTTCCTTGTTCAAAATTCCAGGCTTTCCAAGGAAGCATAGTTCAACTAGATCTTTATGAGCAACAATGAAAACTGTAAAATGTGCAAAGAAAGCTCAGTTACAATCACTTTTCAGAAAACGAAAAATGGCATCATACGCTGTCTAGAGCCCCAACTGAACTTTAAATGAACTGGCACTCTCGGCTAAAGTGGAGTTTCTCATTTCATAGTTTAGAATTTGATGGGCATGCACATTTGGAAACTAGGGCTGACAAGAGTTGTGAACTGAGATGGGCCGATTTACCAATAGCGAACTGTTAGACAATTCCGATTTTTCATTCCTAAATCTTGAATCCATAGAAGACTGATAATATGGATATAGCAAAAGGGACTGATAAGTTAAACTGATAATGCTAGTGCAAAAACAAGAAAAGTGACTCAGGCCTGTCAATTAAAGGCATGCAATCATACAGGCATGTCTATTCATAATCTAACACTTTGTATTTCTATGCAGTCACCTTTTTTTACTTTTTGAAACCAGAGCTAACTAAACTATATAAAAACTCAGTAACTCAAAACAACAAACATGCATGCAGACAAGTGAACAACTTACGTGCACAAGCTTCAGGTGAAGTGATAGGCACATTGGGTCGTCTGAAGTAGCCTGGTAAACATCTTTCACAGTTGACACCTGCCGTATTATGCTGACAGTCTCGACACACACCACCCCCCTCATATTTGTTATTGATATCCAGGCTTAACCTTCGCCGAGCAGCCTCCTCAACATATTCACATTTGGTTGCATGGTTGTGACAGTTGCAGGCTAGACAGGGACCAAACATGTTTAATATTCTTGGCTTAAAGCTCTAAACTTATGTCATGAAGACTAAGGCAGACAGAATTTTAAGAATTCTTGGGACTCTCAAAAAAAAGAAATTAGTTCTAAATACTGTATATTATTCAGTGTAGATTGTAAAAGGTAAAGGTACTGTTAAGAAGTTAACAGCAGCAGTTCCTTCAGCCCTCAGGGAGTGCTGTTACGTTATCAGTGGGAGCCAGCAGTGCGCCCTTTATCCCTTCCCTAACAATACTCGATTTTATAGGTATTCAAAACTACAGTACAGGCCTAAACTGATCAGAAGAAAGTTCAAACAGATTTGCAGTCAATTTGGGATCAAACTAGAGACCTCTAGCTTCCAAGGCTGTGCACTAACCAACTGTGACCGTCCATGGGATTTCGTACATTAACGGTTTGGAGCTTAACGGGTTGAAACTAACGGGTAGCGAACGGTTTTCTAACGGTTTGAACGCTTTCCTTAACGCTCTTAACGGGTGAGCCGAAATTTCTAACAGTTTGCCTTAACGCCCTAACGGTTTATCCTAACGCTCTAACGGTTTGTCCTAACGCTCTAACAGTTTGTCTTAACGTTCTAACGGTTCGCTTTAACGGCTTTAATATTGACGGTGGTTTGACTGAATGACGATCTAACGGTTGTAAACCATTAAAACGCTAAATGAAACAATCTTATCAAATGAAAGTTCGAACGCTTTGAAGTTAAAAGACGACATATGCACTTTACTTGCAAACACGGGTCATTCAAAAGTAAAAAATTTCATTTTGAACGAAGTGTCAAAAATCATTCGTTTAGCTCACCGCGGAAATTCGAGAAATGGCAAAGATATGCACGTACAGTGAGTTCACGAGACTAAGCTCTCGTTTCAACTCAGTTTCTTCAGCTTTAAAGCTCAGTTAAAACTGTTGGCACTTTCATTGTTTATCAAAGTTAAAAGATCGAAAGTCACAATCGTACTGAGAAACGTGTAAGCTAGCTTGTGATTATAGGAACCTGTCGAAGGTTGATCCCAGGACAAGGTCAACAGACGGCTACATTTCGAATATTGATATAGTTTTTCACTCCCATTACCCATTTTCGGTTGCTTTTTAGGGCAAACTTTATAAAATATTCAGGCTACCATTTTCTCATGCAAAGATTTAAGACAGCATGCTACTTTAATGAGAAATTTTAAATTGCCATGGCGCGGGAAAGTCATTCAAGAAACTTGTTGTTGACCATTAATTATCGACATTTAACAAGTTTCCAAATCTCTTGGCAAAGGTTCAAGAAAATATGTTTGTTCTTACTGCTTGTGCGATAAAACCGACAACTACGAAAACAATAGGGAATACTGCTGCACGTTACAACAAACCTAGCCAGCGTAGCTTAGCCAGCGTAGCTTGGCGCTCTAGTCATTCTCGATGGCGAAAACAACGAGCGGCGAAAAGTGGGCCGGGGAGGGAATGGGGAGAGAGAACGACGAGAACGGCCTTCAAAAAATATTTTCCGATTCCGATTCTTTGGGCAAATAGTGGCTGAATGTGAAACATTTTGTAGTTGATTGTGTCTTTGTATAGATCTTTTTGTGATTTACGGTCAAATAAAATATTGTTTTTGTGTTTCACTGTTTGCTGCCACGCACACAAACACGAGCACTAACGCTTGCTTAACGGTTTTGGCCGTTTAACGGCCCTTAACGGGAAAGCGTTAATGTACGAAATCCCATGGACGCTCAGTTACTGAGCTACACCTGCTTCTAAATTGTCAGAACTAGCTTTTAAAAACAAGTTTAATTGTGCACTGTAAACTTAGAACATTACTATCAAAAGCAAACTGAATGTGTATGGTATAAACTCAGAACAAAAAAGTCAATAACATCCACCATGTATCAAACGAAGACAACTGTAAAAACTAATTGATTTAGGTTTTATGATATGAACATACTTTGTACAAAAGAACCTCAATTTCAGAAAAGCGCAAATTTAACAATGAAAGCAACTTTTATTTTTAGAACAACTTAAAACTAACTGGAACCCTGCACTTCAGTTTTAGTACTAATTATAACAAACTAAAAAAAATACTTATTTCATTAATTTGTACCTATTACATGGCAAGTCGAATTCTTACAGTCAAATAACCAAGTCCTATGTGTTTCAGGATTGATCAAAAATTGGTAATGACACCCTAAACAGGACCTGAGGGACTTACTGGACTGATTTCTAGCTTACGATTGTTCTCTTTTGCTGCCCTAAAACTAAAACCTTATTACAAACATCTTCACAAACTAACGTGCTCTTTCTGTCCCAAAAAAGTTTTTCCCTCAATCTTTTGCAGAGACCTGGTCGCTGTATTCTCAGTCTGTACAAAGAAGTAACTCAGACAAATAATTTCCTGAACAGATCTATCACACAGTTTTTAAAACATACTAACATACAAAGGCTTACGTTCACATTCAAATGGATCGTTGGCAGTCCTTGGGCGCCACTTCTTCTGTATGAAGGGAGGACAGCACTTCTCGCAATTCCTTCCACAGGTGTTGTGCTTACAGTTACATGTGTACTGACGGCTGTTGTCTATCTTGTTGCACATATTAGCATGACCGTTGCACATGCAAACGCCTCCAATGGAAATGTCTTTGATGGAGTAAAAATACTAGAACATAAAAGTTTATCATCAGGTTTTTAGAAATTTGGTAAGGATATTCTTAACCCTTTCAGCTCATTCATGCTATTATGTACAACAAACTTTTCCTTAAGTACACAACTCATTGAAATCAAGCACTTGGTAGTAAGTAAATGGGAATGACTAAGCAAAATAAAAGCAAACAACCATTGTCAATGACTTAATATTACAAACACAAATAAATAATTTTTATTCATTTCGTCTGAAGACTAAAAAATTAATATTATTGAATGCTGACAAACTACCTGAGCTGTAAGTATAATCAATAGCACATATTTAGCAAGAATCACAAATTTAGTAGTTATGTTGCGTCTAGCCACTAACTGGTGAACACTGTGAATGATCAAGTGAACTTACTCGTCTCATAACTGATTCATCCTTACTTGCGAGTGGTATCAAATCTGACAATAAAGTCAATACTTTCAACAGTCGAAGACGGACATGTGTTGCCCTGGTCCAGTCCTTCAAGTTATTTAAAACAAACATATTTTACTCATAAAATTTATACCAGCTGACATAACTGTATAAAAGTAACTTTGCATAACAGTGGCAAGAGTACTTAATAAATTATATGCTGTTAAATTCTTTGCAGATGATTTCATAAAATTGGATAGTTAACTAAATTATAAGGGTAACAACAAATTTGCTTAAGATTTGAATGTCCTAAATTATTAATTGTGACTAAAATGACCCCTTCCTCAAACAAGCACCCGACTAAAAGACCAAAAAATTAAATAAGTGCCCTGAGCACTTATTCAACTATCAAAAATATGAATCATTGTTTTAGGTTATTCTGGTTAACAATTGAAAAATTCAGAATTTAAACATCTACAGTGCCTTAGGATCACTTTTACTAGCAGTCACTGTACCTGGTCTAGACTCTTAAATCATAAACCTACTGAACTACAAACTGTAAACCTTTCAATAAAACTACAAAAATTGGTGAAATACCTGCAATGTCTTGCTGTATGTAAAATTAGAGGCACCAGGCCGGCCATTCACAAGAGAAATATGAATCTGAAAACAAATAACAGAGAAATTTTGTAAAACTTAAGCGAAAGTAATAAAAGTAAAACTATTAAAATTTCAACTGGCCAAACATGATGATCGGTGGCCTGGTGTGAAGCATTTCATCTTTGGTATTAGTGTTGCTTTAATTATTATCACTCATCTTCTATAATGTCCCAAACTGAAAGTAAAGACACACACACCAGATGGGTGTTCATACATGATTGAGTGCCTTTAATTCATTTAGAAACTATGTGTCCATTGCATTGGGGCTCATACACTATAACACCTCCCATTTAATTGTAAAGAGTGGTAAAAAAGCAATATTCTTGAGTAACATCAAGCATAACACATGTTAATGGGTTAAAGTTCTCAGATCAAATGTACTCAATAAGACGATGGCATGCACGTGGTGGTTTGACTTCTTGTTGAAATCTCCTATGGACTTGGCCTTGCAGGCCCACCAACATCAGCTGTACCAGTGGGCACATTGATGCTCAAAGTGGTTACATATACAGTGGGTTGGTTTGACTTTTTGTCAAAATCTCCTATTGACTGGACCAGACACAGCAACATCAGCTGCTCCAATGGGCACTTGATGCTTGAAGCAGTTACTGCGTGTGCTGTGATCCAAAAGCTGATCAGTGTGACATCTCCAGTCCATCATGCAATTAGTGAGCCTAATAATCCAGGAAGTGAATGGTATATTTTCTTGGTTTTCTTCTGTAGTTGATCGACTCCAAAGGTTAATCGCTTCCACAACAAAGCAAATCATGGCGCGATAGAGGCACGCAGATCTCAAAGTTATTTTAAACGTTTAGAAAAAAATTAAAAGAAATAATGACAGAAATGACAGCAAAGGGGTCAAATGTTGTTGATTAGATCAATAATGACAAATATAACTTGAGGATGGATAAAATGATAAAGTTGATTACCTGATTACAAAATCAAGTTATCCCTGGAACTAGTCTCCTGAGTCAGGAAATTGCTCATTAACTTTTAGAATTCATGTTAAAACAGCATTAGAAAATAATCCTGATGTAGTGCGCACTCTCATTGGTTACAAATCTATTTTCTATGAGAGAATAGAAAATGGATTTGACGTCACACAGCTCAAGTTCTTTTTTTTCTCTATAGTTATTTTCTAAAAGGAATAGAACAGCATTGCTTGTGTTTCTAGACAACTTTAGAAAATTGTTGTGCCGTAAGAGGGCACTCAAAAAGCAGAGAGAAAACTCAGCTTCACCTTGTTTTCTCTCAACACTTTTCTCGTGCCCTCTTACATCATAACCATTTTCTAAAATTGTCTAGAAACACGTGTGATGCTGTTTTATTCCCTTAGTATAATATAATAAGTATAAGTGTATGTGTGGCAAGAACAAATTTAATATGATAATTTTGTAACATAGATAAGAGACTAGTGAACCATAAACCCTTCTTTTTAAACAACAAATCATGTACAGTAGGTTGGTTTGACTTCTTGTCAAAATCTCCTATGGATCCGGACTGGATAAGACATAGCCTATTGTGGTATTGTTATAAGAAATAACTTAGGAACTATAAATTATAACAAGACAGGCTTGTCTCCGAGTTGATATATCAACACTCACCTCACCATTTTCAAATGGGGGAACACTTGATACTTTCGTGTTACACTTAACAGAGTCGTCTCTGAGCTCAGGAAGATGTGTGCTAACTCGAAAATAGCGACTACAATCGTTTGGACTTGGTGCGAAATATTCCCAAGGTGTGAATGTTTTTCCTCCATCAACTGACCTCTCAAGAACCCACACTTTTGGTCTGGGAGCATTACCAGTCTTAATTATGACATATGCCACTTGATATTCCTGGAGAAAACACCCATAGACAGTGGTTAGTTAACATGAACAGTTATATAAAACAATTTGAAAACTGATGGTAACTGACAAAATGGACAAATGAAAAGAAAGGATCAATGTTGTTAACATGTATTTTCCCCTGGTGTCTATTTTTCTTCAACTTCCATAAGTTAGGCTACAGTACTAGTACCTCTCCATGACATACGATACAGTGGGTTGCATTAATTGCATGCATGAACTATAAAATCCATCATTTATGTACATGATAAATCAAAACCTGCTTGCTTGCTAGCTAGTTTAGAAAATATTGTAGTCTGTTTGAGCTACATAGACAGTATTTTGGTCCAATGTTTGACATCAAAGTCGGGATCTCTATAACACATGTTTGTTTTTGTGTTAAAGTGCAGAGTTTCAGGATGAGTGAATCATCCGGTACTTCAAGGATTATTGACTGTTATATTGTTTTTCCCTTTGGAACAACATCATAACGACATCGGTAGTTTACATATTTGCAAAAACCTTAGTAATACCTCAGCAACCAAGAAAGTTGTTTCAATTAAATAAAAAATACTTTTCTTCTTTTCTAAAATCCCTTTCTTACAGACCAAGTTCCATGCATGTGATGTATACAATTTAAGCTTAAGATATTTTACAGAACTTAAAGGACTTCAAATTCTGGTAGAAACCTTGTGAAAAAACCTGTAAAATACTTGTGAAAATTGAAACAATTTGTACAAACCTGTGAAAAATGCATTTCGTATTTTAGCTAGTTTTAGAGCTATATCATGAAGATAACCCAAACCAGCTGTGAAAAAAACCTGTAAAGTTTTACAATTCTGTGAAAAAAACTGTGAAAAAAGTCTGGGCAATAATTTAAGACTTAAATACCTGAGAAAAAAATTTTGGAAAAAGTTCTAGATCTGGTCAGTAGGTGAAGCTCTAATTCATAGGTTTAGTTGAGCTTGTAATTAAAACTGCTGTTTAGCGAAAACAGACCCAGTTTTTTACCTTCACGTACTTTGTCAACTTTTTTGTGCTGTCTGGCACTGCCTTTGAAACCAGGCATTTAAAAAATCTTCAAGGTTAGACTCAGCAAAAATAATTAATTTCCTTGTCTAACAATTTAAACTTGTTCAAAATTTGAATAACATTTGTTTTGATTAAAAATGGCCAACAAAATCACAAGGATGTTATCAAGTTAGGAAAGGTATATTTACTGATAACCTACTTCCGATTTTTGTTCCGCATGATGAATTTTATCCAATGAGATTGCACGAATATTATTGGGTGGTATGAAATTGCAGTGCTTAAATAAGTCACACCCTGGATGTTCGATGAAAGAATGACAAACGATAGATAGTAGCAATAGTTCTGCATATGCATGGAGAGATAGTTTGTGCATGTGACATGATCTCCTCCTTGGTGGGTGTAGTTAGGTGTAGTTGATGATGTTATGTTGTTATCTTAGTATTCTGCAACCACACTTAATTTTACAGTTAATTGATCTAAATCACAATAAACTATCGTATTTAACCTCAGTTCAAGATATCCCCAATTGAAATCCAGAAGTTTTTTTTAAAAAAGTAAAAGGATTTTAAAATAGCAATGGAGACTATAAATAGGATAAGTGTTAAGTACACAGACAAAAATTGTTTCATAGGTTTTTTCACAAGAATTATAGCTTCATCTACTGACCAGAGCTTGTTTCACTGTTTTTTTAAAAAGGTCTGTAAAATTCACAGTTTTTTTCAAAGGCTTACGTTATCTTCATATTAGCTCTAAAACTAGCTAAAATACAAAATGCAATTTTAACAGGATTTTTTCACAGGTTTGTAGGAGTTGCCTCAGTTTTCACACTAAGATACAAATATATATTTCATAGGAATTTTATCATTTTAAAGTGCAGATGGCAAATCTTTTTGTATTTGTTCTCACAAAATCTCAACTTTGGCAGGATACTCCTTGTTTAAACCTTAATGTTATGTGGTTAGTGACGATCTTGCCTTAAATTCCTTCAGTGATTTTTTTCCCTTCACCAACACCCTTGACCATGTGACCTAAAGCTAAAGGCAACTCTCCAAATGTATAAAATTCCTTCTTATCCGGACCTGAATGATTTTCGTTAAACGAGTTTTAACATCCCGTGCACAATAAAAAAATAGAAATCTTTACAAAAACATTTTGCAACTACTTTTATCTCTCTTCTTATAAAAAGGTTTTCACTGTAATCGATGAAATACACAAGCAAGTTATATTTAAAATCGTGAGCGGAAGTAAGGTCACAGAGGTCAAATAAAAAAGTATTTTGTTTACCGATACTTTTGATAAAACAGTAACACTGACAGTTTTACCAATTTTACCACCAACATTATTGTTGAATTTGTCTAAATATGGTACGTAAATCACGAAAAAAATTATTAAAAACCAAAGTGAAAACGATCCTAATTTTATACTTCAACTTTGCGGCAGACAGCTGAGCCTTTTGCTGGTTTCATCTTGCGAAACCCCCAACAAAGCTGCAGCAACTAAAAAAGCGAGCAGCATTTTAGCCAGATATAAGTTAAGCTCGGTATAAACAGAAAAATTACCACAATTTAATGACGTTATCGATACAGCGATCTTACAAACCTGTTCTAAATCGATGGTAACGTCGATTTTCTCGAAGTCGTATTGGGGAAACTGAAGGCCGCGGGACAATGGCGGTGATTGCCACCAACGTTCAGTTCCATCGATCGCGAGTTCAATGGAGTGATCGCGTTCTGGGTGATTCTTTTGGCAATAGTTACACTCCAAACCACGTATTCCGAAATTCCCCGGTACAGTTGCAAGTCGACAGAAAAGCTCTTTCTCCTTGTCGTAGCGTTCTCCGCAAGTCCATGTCGCCGTAATCTTTTTTCCCCTTGCAATGTTTATTTGAGGTGGCAAGAGTTCTTGTGATAAAACATATTCTACATGAGAAATTAACGCTAAAAGGCTGAAACTTAACAAAAGAGTGAAAAGCTTCATGCCTGTTTTGAGCGCATAAACGATGGAATGCAAATTCTGCAGCCAAAGCCCGCACACCAAACTTGACAGACAAAGAACTAGTGTTAAATTTCATGAGGTGGGGTTGATGTTTGCAAAGAATTTCCCGCTCGTGGAATCCAAAGTGTCGAATTTCACACGCAGTCATATCTCCAGGGAGTTCGCTAGCATTTCCGCCCTCTTTTGACTTCTATCTTGAATACATTATTATAATCAAAAGAATAAAACAACGACACAGCAGTAAACGAAACTCGAGTTCAGGCATCCCAATTCCAGTTCTCCTTTCATAGTTCGCTTATCACACAATTAAGCTACATACTTTCGCTGTAAAATGAGGCTGAGAAAACCTGCTAAAATCTTCGTTATCTGCATAAAAGCAACCCGCTGTTGCCTACTAATATAAAATACACTCCTGTTTCCGTTCATTTTATAACGACAAGCTTTACCACAAAATTATTTCTGCGGCTAACGCGTCGATATATATATATATATATAGCCAGTACTAGTTGCCACTTCTGTCATCGCGTCCGAAACACCACAACAGGAAGCCCAGGCCGGCTACAGAAATACACAGGAAGGCCGCGCCTAGTGTTGAAACAACTTCTTTATCGATTTTCTAAACGGAATTCAGAGAAAGGACTGGTCGTAGTCTAATCTAAAGCTGTTTTTTGTATAAACAACCTTACGGAAACTGCCAATTATTCAGCTGGAATTTAGTGCACACATAAATCAATAGCCAGACGGTAAATCGCCTTAATTTTTAAATCCAGGCTAATTAGTCATCACTGCTGACACAACACGATATTTATAACAGCCAGATCAAAATTTAAAAAATTTTGCTGCTCACATTTTCCACTCAACGTTTTAATTTTGATATCCTATTTTGTCTTTGTAAGCCTTACAAAATACTAAGCCTATGAGTAAGAACCAACTTGCGTGATTTAACTATTAAAACTTTCTTGCACATCTCAGCTCAATTTTCATATCTACTTGTTTGCTGTATACAGGTTCCAAGCCTTATTTATCGCTGCGGTAAGGACTCCGATCCACGCTCAATCGCGTTACGCAACGATTGGACAACCCCGATAGTAATTGTTTTCAGACACATAAACAAGACCTTTTGGTGATTCCCATATTGAATAGTCCAAGGAATTTAAAACGGGACTATTTGCTGGCCGCTGATCATTGGTTTTGTGAAACTGGTGACATATTCTTTGAGGAAGGCTGCATAAGTTGAGCATGGCCCGGCCGTATCGTGATCTGGCGCCACCAGAGTCGTAAATTTTTTTCTGATATCGCTCATGCTGCTGCAGAATATTTTGATAACATTCTACATCCAGTCTCCGTCTAGCTTGTTGAATGGAAACAAGAGGAGTCGTTCCTCATACTGAAACAAATGCTTATACCATAACTCTAGACAAAAAAGTTCGGGCTACTCATGCACTAATATTTCAATTCTGTGATTCTGACTTGTTCAGTGGAGGACCAACAGTAAATGTCTTCTCGTCACTGAACAAACCTCTTCTGATAAATGATTATTTTCTTATTAAATATACACTTTTGGCATTTTGATTCTGCTTTCAAACCAATATTGGAGTGTCTTGATTGTTTGCTTGCTAACTTGTTACATTAAATTTTGGCGCCAATTTGACACCCGTATTTTGTTTGGACTGCATGTTTTTAACTTTAAATTATTCAGATATGAAAATAGTTTTGGTTTCGATATTTCTTCAAAAGCTATGTGGTTTAAGCTTCACCGGGTTCCGCTTTAATTTGGGGAATATATTATAAGGACTTATAACAAATTCTTAGTTTGTGGGATTACTTTTTCTGGCCGATACATATCGTTACATAATTTATAGTGCACGTCTTTTTGATAAAACCATGCAGTAACTTTCGGCTGAGGCTGGGCTGCTCTTAAACTTTTTTGTGATCTCAGCCTCAATTTGTTCTTACAAAATTGTTCTTATTTCTTGATATTTCAAACGAAGAGAGCGGTTTTAAAACGAAAGAAACGTTATACACTCTTTTATTTACAGTATTAGAACCTTTTTTGATAAGGACATGAGGCTGAAAATCGCCAAAAATTTACAAACAAGTTAAGAACATGCTGAGGCTGAGAAAAGCTGAAGAACATTTATTTATGATGATAACCTATTGCAAATAATTCATATAGTGTTATCTAAAAAATTGCTTTTCGGTGGGCTTCTCGACTAAAGTTGGCAGATAAAAAAAAAGAAAGAAAGATAACAATTTTACATCGCAAGTTTTTTCATTTACCAAATCACAGTTCTTACAGTTATATCTCTTGAGACAAACTGGCAAAAAAGTGGTATACGAAAAAAAGTGACGGTTTCCAAACTGACAGCGTCCGGTGAATACTCTTCCAGTAAAATTCAAAGAATACTGTTGTTTGAGTTTGAACTTAAAATTCGCCCTTTAATCGATAACTTCAGTCCAACCTATTTCTGTTTCTCGATCAGTTTCCCCCGCGAAAAATGGAATTGGCCGGTTAGCTCCTTTCATTAACTGGCCATAAAGAATAAACCAAAATATATAGCATTTCACATCAGTAGCAGAAATATTAAAATGCGTTACAGTCGCTAGAATATGGCTTGAAACAACTATGCTCAAGCAGCAAGACAAATTACTGATAAGCTGTTCTGTGTGAAAAAAATTGAAAGTTACTGTTATTGAAATTACAATCGAAAAACATACTAACGATCATTAAAACTTACTGGCTAAGAAACTTTGAGCATTTTTAGATACTCAATTAACTATTTTTAAGAAACAAGTCCAAGCTTCGTTATGTTCAATTTCTTATTTTATACAAAACGGTCGAAACGTCTGTTTGCGGACTATTCGTGAAAGCTTCATCGGTTACAACTCTACATCATATTCATCGATTCTCCTACGGGGTCATCCGGGGTTTTCTGTTGTCTACGCATGCGCCAGGGCATTCGGAAATCCTCTTTCCAGGCTTCTACCTGTTCAACAGTTTGCGGGATAGGGTAATACAATGTTTCCGGTAACCACAGCGACAAAATGCTGGCTGCCAATCCCAAAACACCAAATATGACCAGCGGAACGCTCTTGCCAACGTTGGGTAGGTCAGCCTGTGGTAGTCAGATGTAAAACTTTCTGTCAGTTAGGGAAAAGGTTAAAACAATCTTACTTCCCAGGAATCCAATTTAGGGGGATGGGGTATTATGTGCCACCACCCACCACCTTTTTTCAAAAATGCTGAATTTCAGGAGCAAATATCATGTTCAATAAAATAGATATTAATAAAGTGCTTGCACCAACGCCTTCTTTGTGGAGAGAGGAGTCCATAATACAATAAAAACCAATACCCCTAAATCAGGTTTTGAGAAATTGAGCTCTGAAAAAGTGGAGAGGGGTGGGGTAGGGGGTATGTGCCGCCACCCACCACCTCCCCGACAAAATTGGGCTCCTTAAAAACGCCATTGTTTTGACTTCTTCCCTTACCAGTTTTACGAACGGCAAAAACTTCATGATCTACTCCGAACTGCGCCACAAACGAACTATCTGACAATTAATTACAACGGGAAGTGCTTGCAGGCTAGCTAGGACTCTCTATAGCATTTGTCAAAGAAAACTTACCAGCAGAACGATATAGGGTGCAGAAATTCCTCCAACCCGCGCCATCATTGAGGAGAAACCGACTCCCGTGTTCCTGCAATGCATTCATAATCCTGGTCATCTTATTTCTTATGTTTAAGTTTATGTTGCGAACGATCAATGTAATATAAAAACCCAACAATAAGAATTTACATAATGTCCCGGCTATACCAGCGTGCTAAATCGAGGGGGAAGATCGAGTTGGGCAAACACTTGCGACTAGCTAGCTGTCGCATTCCCAGCACAGCTGACACGGGGTGTAGTGTGTTGGAGTTCGGTTCAGCTTAACTCACTGTGATATCAGCAGACGGCAATAAAGTGGATTCTTTAATTCCAACTGCTTTAACTTGACATCACATGCGGTAAAAACTAGGAAAAAATGTGCGTTTGCTTGTAAAAAATGAAACTACGAAACTATCACAAAATCACGTATAAGAGTAAAAGATCAAATGTAGGCAGGTGTAACTTACATCCGATCTTGTCTCCAGGTCTGAAAAAGTGAAAACTCCTGAACTCCGTTAAGGGGGGGGGGGAGGTTAGGTATGACCGTCGTATTTTTTAGGGGTAAAATTGTTTTTAAGGGTTGTTAAAAGAAATCCTATGGTAAACCAAGAGCCTGGTTTTTTTAGGGTTGAAAATCCCCAAGCTATTATTGGACTGCTTGCAGTCCCGCGTTTTTGCAAACGTGCATACTAATAACAAGTTAAGAAAAAAGTCCTTTAACAAACGTTTTATTACGCGCGCGTTTTTACTAACCGCATATCACGAGAAACTTTTCGCCGATCCGCTAGCTATCAAGGGAAAATTGGTATTTTTAGGGTAATTCTATTGCAGAGATCGAGAGGTATTTTTTAGGGTGGAAATTTTTTACCCCTTGGTATTTTTAGGGTATTTTTGGGACTTTTCCGACTGTCATCACTACCCTTTTGACCCCGAAGTACCCCCCGGGCCTGGAGGATGGATTAAAGAAGGGGATTTCCCAGAAGCACAACCAAGAACTAACCTGATAACCGTAGGATAAAGCTCGGCTGTAAACACATAAATGGCGAGGAAAGTTGCCACGATGCAACTCTTTCCAAGCACTGCTAGAGTCAAAACCGCCGGCTGGTACTCTGAAAAGGTGAGAAAAGAACCCTGTTAATATCATCGGTCCAACTAACGCTTTAGTGAGCTTGAATTATTTTCAGGGTATACGTAGGGAATATAAACATCAAAAAGCACATGGCGTACACGATTGAAGTTCGTGAGTCAAATACCGTGAACGCTCAAACAATTGAGCCCTCTCCTCCTCTTACAAGACGCCCCCCCCCCCCTCCCCCCCCTCTCCAATAGGCGTGATGTAGCAAGAATTTATTGTGTCAACACAGAGTCAATAGTTGCTATTTCAATTAGATTTCATAGATTCAAAATCCATGATGATTCTTAGTGATAATAATGGTAGTGATGATGATGGTTCTTAATGATAATGATGGTAACGATAATGAAAAACGATGATGATTCTTGATGATAATAATGGAGTCAGATATGACAATGAAGATTATGCTATCGAACCTAATTATAAAGTTGACTATTTTGGTATTACCTGGTGCTGTAGGTATAACAAGCACCAACAAGCCGGCTATACCTCCAGTCAGCATGATGCCACAGTAAGGAAATCGACGACCAAACCTGGAAGGAAGCAAGTTACGGACTGGGTCAACCTTTTGGTTTTTAAGACAAAGCTATTGTGTATAAAACAAATTTTAAACATGAACTCCATTAACCGTATATTTAAGATGGCCAATGTGCGACCGCTGTCCAAATGCGTTTTCAAAGTTTTCATAATTTTTCCTTACTACTACTACTACTACTACTACTACTACTACTACTACTACTACTACTACTACTACTACTACTATGACAGCACCTTAAACAGCCACGGTAAGAATCTTTTACAACTATGTAAATATTTTGACCTTCGTATACTAAATGTTAGAACAAGGGGCGATTCGATGGGAAATATTACGTATCACGGCAGACTGGGAGTTAGTACTGTTGATTATATTATTT